>RJWH01006591.1:0-52460 GCA_004363575.1 Solenodon paradoxus
CGCAGGGCCCTTTCCTCACCTCCTTGACTAAAGCAATAAGCCTGAGGGTATTATATGTCCACCTCCTGCCTCCTACTGTTCTGGAATATCCAGAGCACTTCTAGCAAATGGATCATTCTAGAGCCCAGGTCTCATCTCTCCTTCACTCTCCAGATCACCATGTCTTCAGTGACTTCCAATTCTGGCCACTGTGAGTGCCCCCTCCTAGTTCAAAGTCCTCCCAAGGTGCCTCCAGCCTGTGTCTCCAAGATGTATAAAGGCACCATGTGGGAAGCCACTGCCCCCTTACTCCAACTCGGCACAGTCACCAAAAATGGGCCCGTTTAGTATGTTGAGATCATCTTGGTGGTTGAGACCCTGATGCAAACACCATGACAGAATATGGCACACACTGAAGAGGGAGTCAGCCTGTCCAGGACCATTTGTATGGGCTCTCTTTTACAGGTGCCGTAGAAGGTTGTGGGCTCTCCTTCCTAACACTGATTTAATTGGATCTTTGTGTAATCGGGCCAATGGCCACTCGTGAGGCGTTCGGTATGCCATGCAGCTGACGCCCTTCACGCGCTCACATTCATCAGGGTGTGAGATCTGCTTGCTCGAGCTTTCTTTCTCCCAGGCTCCCAGCCCTCCAAGTTTTTGGCCTCGTGCTTAACTTTCCTATGTAGGCCTTCATTCTGTCCCTTCCAAAGTGGCATCTGGGGCACAGATCTCCTCCTGCTTTCCCACAGTCCTCAACAAGAACCCGAGTTCCTCTGCTAACAAGGCCGTCTCTGGCTCAGTCAAGCTATGGCCACTTGTCTCTCTCCCGAGACAATCTCTTCTCTTAGTCCTCTACCCATGCCCTTGACCATAGATCAACTCGCTGAGTGTGATGGATACTCGCTGGCACTGCCTGGATTCCCCATCAAGGGAAGACTTGCTATCCCGCCCTGCAGACAGCCTACAGGGCCAGCCCTTCAGGCTCTGCCTGAAATGCCAAGACCTGACTCACCCTGGGTCATATCCTTTCCAGGGTGGCCCACATCTGGTGAGTGAGCAAGGCAGGGACATGAAGGCCTGGCCATCTTGGTCCAATGGGGAACACTTTCAGGGGCAACCCTCATTCTGCAGCTCCATGTTCGAATAACTAAACCATCGTCAGGCCTGGATCTCAGTTTCAGCTCTCCTGTTCAGTCTCCCTTTCAACTCCTTTTCATAACTGTCAACCCCTAATAGAGACCTCATACTCCAGTCTCTGTCTCAGCATCCGTTTCTGGTGAGGACAGCTGGTGATGCTCGGGTAAGAGGTCATGTGCCTCTCTGTGTACCCCACAGGCCTGCCTATGGGGCTTGCTCTTTGGAGACACTCACCAAACATTTGCTGATCTAATTAAATGCTTGCTGATTTAGCAGTTTAATTACTGCTACTAATGCTAATATTTAAGGAGTAGACCCAAGTGTTTAGCACTACGTAAAGTTAGCTGACAACCCCATGAGAAAAGCGCCATTACTAATTCTCATTTTACAGATGAGGAAACTAAAACACAGAAAGTAAGTGAGAGAATAGAACTTGAGCCCAGGCAATCCTACTCTTGAGCCAGCGCTCCTCACCACCCTGCGAGAGCTTTGATACAGCTCACAGCTAATCAGTAACAGTAAAGCAGATCCATAGGTGACACAGGCAGAGGGGAACTGTCACACGGTGGAGGGACAGACACCCATGTGGACTGGTAGGCTCAAAGACTTCCCAAGCCTGTATCATCTAGTGCAGTCTTCTCAGTTGGCCCCTTATGATCAGAGTGTGGCACACGACCGGAATCAGCACGCATACATAGCCTACCCACCCGGTGGTACCAAGCAGAGGCGAGTGCAGCAAGGTTAGGCACCTTCTCCAAGGTCACAAGCTGGCTGCTGTCTAGCCCACTGGACCAGCAAGGGGTTCCAGCTCAGTCCAAGTTATCCCCTCTTCCCCTCCCCTCTGCACACAACCCTAAAACTCTCTGACCATGACTTGGTGGACCTGGAGGCCGGAAGGGCACCTCCTACTTGGCTAGGCCAACCTTGGACTCTGGAACCTGCTATCTTCTCAGCCATACCCTCTGACAGGGCTCCTGCTGCCTTCCCATCAGTATTCCAAGCACCTCTGGAATGTAAAGGAAAAGAGATTGAAAGAAGGGTGGTTGTAACAGTGATGCAACAGCGCTACCTCATTTTTATTGCCACCTTGCCCAAGTTCTATTATTAAATTTCTCACTTCCCCTTAACATTAAACATAACAGCACGATGGCCAAGTGGTTAAGTGCTATGAAATCAAACAAGCCTTGGTGTGAAGCCTGCCTTACCTCTTTCTAACAGTGTGACCTTGAGAAATTTGCTGGAATTCTTTGAGTCTTAGTTCCTTCCTCTCCGTGCTGAAATAATGCTTCATTGGGTGGTGGGAGGGGTTCAATGAAAGAACGAATGTGAAGGCTTAGCACAGGGCTCCTGAACACAGTAAGGCTACCGTAAGTTGCAGCCATTGTTATTTTTATTAAAGATACGTAAGAGATAACATATGTGACACCCAGTAATTATTAATCTGAAGTTCTCAGCAGGGAAGAACAAATCAGCACATGCATTAATTAGGGCTCCTCATAACAGAAAGAATTTATCTGATAGAGCAATGCCTCTCGGGATAGAGGCAGGACCAGACTCATCATCTCAGACGGGAATCTATCCTCAGGCAGTCCCAGGCCATGCAATCCCTCTTCTCCAAACTCCTCCCTGATATCACATCCGTAACTCTCCTGCAGCCCCTCAGGTTTCCTTAAGGTCAGAACGAAGGCAGTCTGAATCATCAAGAGCCCAGTGGAAGGTTGGAATGGGAAAGATGTGCGGCATTTCAATAACTTGATAGAATGAGTTAATAAGAAACATTGTAATGCACAGATAGTTGATAAAACATAATGAAAAAATAAGTACACCGCTTGAAAGGGAGGGAGAGAGGGAAGGAAGGAAGGAAGGAGGAGGGAAGGAAGGAGGAAGAAGGAGAACGGAAGGAAGGAAGGAAGGAAGGAAGGAAGGAGAGAGAGAGGGAAGGAAAGGAGGCAAGGGAAGGAAGGAAGGGGAGGAAAGGAAGGGAAAGGGAGAAAGAAAGGAAGAGAAAGAAGAATAAAAGTGAGGAAGGAAGGACTGAAAAAACAAAGAAAGCCACCAGTCTCCAAAGGAATCCCCCATTTCAGCCTGCAGTATTTATTGACTTAAAGCAAAAACTGTATAGTAAATAACTAGGAGGAAGAATTTTAATGTTTTCAAAGATGACCATACTACAGAGACCTCAAAACTTTTAGAGAGAAGACAGCACAATTCTATAAGGTCGGGCTTCCAGACCAGGGGAAGAAAGTCAGAAGGGAAGAAGTGAGTTTAGATGGTGAAGGAATCTCTGAGCAAGGGGATTTCTTTCTGCGCCCTGGCTGTCACTTGCTATCTGTGCAGCAATGGGAGGCTTATATAGTGGCTGTATCTTTGTTTCTTCATATTTTAAAATAAAAGCATTTGACACTTTATTACCAATTGCATAGAAATCCAATTCTTAGTAATTCTCATTATCTCAATACTTTCTAGGACAAGACACACAAACATTCATTCATATTCTCTCTCTCCCCCCACTCACTCTCAATGGATGAGTCAGGAATTACTGGGTTGCAAGTAACAGAGACCTATTTTAAACCAAGAAAATAAAAAATAAATGCCGGAGGCCTTGTTGAGTTACTGGGCTTGAACCTGGATCCCAGCCTTCTGACTTTTTTTTTCCGTAATTGGTCTCAGCATGTGGCAGGTAATCCCCTCATTCTTTAGTCTGACAGCATCCATTTGGATCTGGCCATTTGGGCAATAAAAACAAGGGGCTAGCTGAGAAACCCAGTTAATCTGACCCCTTGCTTCCAAGTTCAAAGCTCCCATTCAATCTGAGTGAATGACTCATTACAATGAGGATAATTAGTACCTTTGTCAGGCAAAGAGTACTCATCTGGAGATATTTGGAAGGAGTCTAAGATTTCCAATTTTCACAGATCTCTTCCTGGGACCAATTTTATCCCCTACCAGGTTTCCCTCCTCCCTGCCTTAGTTGAGTGGAACTTTAGCTTGGGGCATAAAATCGGGTTTTTTCAGCTCCCCCAAGTATCTGGATCAGGCTTGTCAGCCATGTCGGGTTGTCGGCCACGTTAGGCAGAGTCTCTCTTAGTGGAGGTGTGTGCTGCTCCTGTGCACTTCCAGACGGGCTGGGCTTTCTGCAGGACCTTGAGGAACACTGTAAGAGGCAGTTCTCATACTACAGCATCTTGAAATTTCCTTACTATGCCTAATAGTTTGTATTGATAGGCATCCTGCCTGTAGCTGAAGATACAGGGGATGACAATTTGAGCAGCTGATTTACTATTTCAAAACAGGGCCTTATTTGGTGGGCAAGTAACAAAACATGGACCCTTAAGAGGGAAAATGGTATTTGTCTTGGTTTGCTCGGGTTGCCATAATAAAATACTGCAGACTGGGTGACTTAAACAACCAATATGTATTTCTCAGAGTTTGGAGACTAGATGTTTGAGATCACGGTATCAACACCACATTTAATCTTAATTATCCCCCTAAAAGTGCTATCTCCAAATACAGTTGCAATGGAGGTTGGAAGTTCAACACAAGACTTTGGGAGAGATCATTCAATCCCTACTAGCTTTTATTAGAGAAATTATGGGATAATCACAGAGTTAAATAATCAAGACAGTCAGAACTTGAGACCAAAGGGAACCATGTCAGCTCTGTCTATGAATAAAAGGAGTGCATTAAGTGTATTTTCCAGGCACCGGTCATATAGGGATTCAGTTATGTCACCTTTGACATTTGTTCATTCAACTCAAAGTCCACTTTTTTAGCAAAGAGTGTGGATGATTGATTGGACAAGCTTAAGTCATACACTCATCTTGAAACTAATAACTCTCTCCAAAGTAAGGGATCATGTTCTTTGACTGATTAACCTGGTGTGTATGTGTGTGTGTGTGTGTGTGTGTGTGTGTGTGTGTACACATGTGTGTAGATGAGGTCAGTTTCATCCAAACCAGAGAAAAGTTTTCCCGTACGAAACAGGTTCTGTTAAATAAAAGGGAAAGGTTGATGAGTAGGCAGAAACAATAGATGTCAACCACAGAGTATCAAGGTTTTGCACAAAAATTGTGGAGGCATAACATTTTTGAAGGAAAATATTGCTTAACTCGAAGAGGGAAAAGTTGCTGTGCATTATCAACTTTGTATTTTCAAGGTGACAATGACATGAAGAATGGAGCTTAGACCTTCCAAGTCTTCACGGGTCCTTGGAGTTTGTTTTCCAAGTAGATTACTTGCCAATAAAAAAGGGAGGCAAGACAAGTTTTCGGTGCAAATAATTTGTCATCTCAGAGTTCCCAAATTTCTCCTTTTGGGAATGGCTAAAGGCCAGATATTAGTTACCTTATAAAACACCACAACTGACTGTTTTTTTTTTTTTAAAAACCCATGCTTATAAAAGTTTAATACAAGATAAGATGACATTTTTGAACATACACTTTGTGTCAATTGTGGTCCCCACAAATCTCTTCTCTAATAAGAGCTTGATCTTTTTCAAATACTAACCCCTTCCTCACCCAAACGATGTAACTTAGGAGAAGGTGTTCTCTACTTCCAGCAGCAATCTTGATTCCTGTGAATCAATCACCATAACTCATTCTTTGCTATTGGAGTGCCATGAGACACTCCTCTGGAAAAAGTTGTTCAGAGGGAGGGCAGAAACTGAAGTAGAGCCAATAAGATTGAAGGGAAGGAATTTCTTTCATATTTTGGAGTGATTGGTCATTTCTTCCACTGGCCATGAGTAAGCAATCCTCTGCCTCTGTTGCTGCCAGCAGTTATCTCACTGTCATGGGGGCCACCATGAGGAAGGCCATATCAAGAGGACACCTGATAGATCAGGACGAGACCCCTGCTTGGAACACACCTGAAACTCTCTTCCCTTAATGGACCATGTAAGTTAATACAGCTAATTGTCTAAGCCATTTTGAATCAAAATCTGTCACTCTTAGCCAAAAATATTTCTAAGTTACTCTCTTAAGTACTTAATATGCATTATCTCATTTTATCGACCTATAATCTTAGATAAATTTGTATTATAATTTCCATTTTAGAGCTGAAAAAACTGAGACTAAAATGATTAACTTGGCCAAAGTCGCTTAGTTACTAAATCAAATCAACTTTCTAAAATCCGCACTCTAAGACAGTAAAAATATAGTCAAGTGGCTTTATAGATACCAACATTCTTGGAAATTACAGCGAAATAGATATATTATAAAATAAATCCTGATTTTCCACTGATTTGGATTAAATCTTCGGAGGTTGCCGTCATTTATAATTGACCTTCAATTGCCAGAACTACTCACCCCATGCATCTCTTGGTAAATCAATGGTTAATGTTTTGGAAGTGATACATCATTAGGGAATTTCCCAACATTTTGAAAAGTCATCAGCACCCTAGGCTCTAGTTTTCTTACAAACAAGACCCATCTGCTGGGGAAACTAGGGAACATAAAATAAAAATCTCATGGTCTCTCTCATTAAAAAATGGAAAACTTTTCCTCTCTAAAATCAGGAACAATATAACAATGCCCACTTTCACCACTTTTATTTAATACAATGCTGGAAGTCCTAGTCAGAGCAATTAAGCAAGAAAAATAAATAAAAGGTATTTAAATCAGAAAGAAGTAAAAGTATCTCTATTTGCAAGAGACATGATATTATATTTTAAAAACCGTAATGACTTCAACAAAAAATTGTTAAAGCTAATCAGTTGAGTAAAGTTTTAGGATATTTAATCAATAAATAAAAATACACTAATAATGAGCTATCAGAATGAGAAATTAATAATCCCCCTTCACCAAGCAGGTAAAAGACCTATATATTGAAAACTACAAAGCACTGATGAAATAAATTTCATAAAACACAACTAGGCAGTCATGGTCATAGACTGGAAGAATTAACATCGTTCAAATGTTTATACTATTCAAAGAAATCTGTATATTCAATACGATCCCATCAAAATTCAAATGGTATTTTTTCACAGAAATAGGAAAATCACAAAACTAAAACTTGTGTGGACCACAAAAGATCCCAAATAACAAAAGTAATCCCCAAAAAGAAGAAGAAATCTGGGGACATCACACTTCCTGGTTCAAACTATATTACAAAACTGCGGTAATCACAACAAGATGCTATTGACCAAAAAACAGACACATATAGATCAATGGCTCAGAAATAAACCTACACATATACTGCTAAGTAATTTACAACAAAGGAACCAAGACAATACAATGGGGAAAGGGACATGTTTTCAATGAATGGTGTAGTGAAAACTGAATATCCACATACAAGAAAATAAAAATAGATCCCTATCTTATACCATACACAAAAGACAATTCAAAATAAATTAAATATTTGACTGTAAGACTTGAAACCATATAACGCCTCAAAAAAAAACATAAAGGATAAGCTCCTTGATCTTGGTCTTGGGGATGATTTTTTTTTTTTTCATTTGACACCAAAAGCAAAGGCAATGAAAGTGAAAACAAATAAATGGAACTACATCAAACTAAAAAGTTTCTGCATGGTAAAAGGAAAACATCAACAAAATGAAAAGGCAATCCACAGAATGGAAGAAAGTTTTGGCAAACCACATATCCAACAAGGAAATAATGCCCAAAATATACACAGAGCTCATACAACTCAAAAACAAATACATAGCCTAATTAAAAATAGGCAAAGGACCTGAACAGACATGTTCACCAAGATGTATATATAGCCAAGAGGTATATGAAAAAGTGTCCAATGTCACTGATAATCAGAGAAATGAAAATAAAGGCTACAAAGAGATCTCACCCGATACCTGTTAGGATGGCTTTTATCACAAGGACAAGGGATCGCAAATGCTGGTGAGGAGGTAGCGATAACAGAACCATCGTGTACACTCTTGGTGGGAATGTAATTGGGTGCAGCCATTCTGGAAAATAGTATGGAATAGTCTCCAAAAAATAAAAACTGAACTATATGATATAACTACTTTTTTCTGTGTATCTATCCAAAGGAAATGAAAGTGCTATCTGGGAGAGATATCTGTACCCCATGTTTGTTGCAGCATTGGTCACAGTAGTGAAGGTATGAAAACAAACTAAGAGCCATCAATGAATGAATGAGTAAAGAAAATGTATATAGATATACATATATGTGAGGTATTAAATCTATGAATGATCTCGATGCTGGGAATCCTTTCATAATGTGTATATATGTTAAATCATCATATTGTACACTTTAAATATTACAATTTTATTCGTTGAGAATACCTCAATAAAGCTGAAAAACCGGCAAACAGAGAAGCAACCTGTGTTACAGCCGTACAACGAAATGTTATTCAACAATGAAAAGGATGTACTGTTTGGTAAACACGACTGCATGACTCTCAAAGGCCAGTGGACAATCCATTTTCAACAGGTAACATACTGCCTCATTTCATTTATGACTTTCTCTACGAAACAAAGCTATCGTGACAAGAGAGCAGATCCGTGGGTTATGGGGAAAGGGAGGCAGCGGCTACAAAGAGCTATTTTGACAGGGTTGGGTTGTTTTTTGGCCATGAAATTATTGTGACTCCTGATATGCTAAGTGGTGGTTAAACAAATCAAAATACCTGTTAAAATTCATGGGTATGTATGCCCTCGCCTCTCAAAATCAATTTTACTTTATGTTCATTTCAAAATCACATTGATGAAGAACAGTATACGAGTTATACACATGATATTATCACTATCTAGATAACACGTGGTCTATGCTTGGCAGTGTTAGAAGGTTCACTGTATTCACTTACATATCCGGTAAAGAGTGAAGACTCAAAATGTACAAGGAGTGGAAAATAAGACCCGGTGATTCGCCGAAGTCAGTGTTTCGCAAACTTCACCTGGGAATGTTTTTAAAATACAGATTTTGATACAGTGAGTATTGGATGCGTCCTGACATTCTCCATGGGATGTCATGCCTGCTGGTCCAAGGACCGTAGATTGAGTAGCCAGGACTTAATGTCACACACCTGCTAAGTCAAGAACACGTTTCAGATTGTGACCATCAGAGATGGAGCCCAGTGTTCTTTCTATTCCACCACTGCTCTCTGCAGAGATTTTTCTTTCTCTTCCTGCTGCAGTTTGATAGACGGCAACACGGCAGTTAATTACAGGCTGCCAGTTCCAGGGCGCGGTGCGGTGCCACAGGAACAGAAAGCACCCCTTTTCACAGTCAGCTCTCTACTCCAGTAGCTGCCCTGGCCCTGGGTAATTGTCTAACCGCCGGTAGATTTAAGCACAGATGCATCTTGCTTCAGGATCGAACTTTTCCAAAATAGCATATCGAGACAAAAAACCAGCTGTAGACATCAGTGCCTCCTTGGAGGAGAAAGGAGAGGTGAAGGGAGAAGTGTACGGGCTAAGGAAAGAGAATGCGTGGACAGAAGGAGAGGAGAGAGATTGGAAGGAGAAATTTTCTAAAGTCCTTCTGTGGTCTGCTAGGGAATGATTACTGTAATAAGGGAATCACAAAGCATGCTGCTAATGTTCCTGGTTGGGAGCTAGCCACAGCTGTTCTGGTGGACTGCCGAGCAGTGCCTCTGCCCAAAGAGTCTGATGATTATTTATTTGCATCACGACTCCTTCCTCATTCTGCAGACCTGGCTGTCTCATCCTGCCTGCTGACTGGCTGTCCAGACATGGGGCTGTCTCTGATGATGACAGATTTCTGAGTAGCCTCGTTGTCTTTCCTTGTGGAATGCCACATGCCCTTAAACCAGCATGCTGTGGAATTGTGCATGACCCTCCTGGTCCGGGTATAGGGTGCCAAGGTCTAGTGACAGGCTCATGTCTCACCTGCTACATTTGAGATGGGATCGGCCCACTTCACTCTTGCTGGATTTCAGTTTAAAAGGACACCTTGGGTTATACTGACATAGTTGCTTTTTGTTTTCATTTTGTGTATTTGCTTTCAAAGATAATATATAATTGACATATAATAAAATAAATGAATCTCAATCGAATGAATTTTTTCCAATATATAACCTGCCATGGGCTTTTGAAAGTCTTTATCAGTCACTGTAGACAGAATATCTCCATTACTCACTGCTCAACGGATGTACCAATGGGTAATGAATGAAATTGCACAAGCTCTTCCCCATCACTGCTAGAGGGCCCATCTACAAGAGCTCCTTCAGGAAATATTCTTTATGTCATGAAGAAATCTATTCTTTTTACTGCATCAGCTGCTTATTTCCACAATATCACTGCAGAACATTTTAACTCAAAAACCTCCGTAACATTCAACATAAACATGTATTGTTCATACACCTGGGGGGTAGGGGGCTATAGGATGAGCCTTGGCTGATATAGATGGGATTCTCACATTTCTTGGTTGGCAATTGGCTATTCTAAGCTGACTGGAGTGACTCCATTATGCTCCACATGTCTCTCATCCTTTAGAGATCAATGACTGTCCCAGACATGTTTTTCTCATGGCAACAGCATCAATAAGACATGGATCTAAGACATCATCACTTCAGCCTCATTTTATTGGACAGAGCGATCACATGGGTCAACCCAGAATGGAGACGCATACTACCTCTTGAGAGCAAAGGGTACAGATACAAGGAAAGATGAACCATTGTGACTGTTAGCGACTGCCATGTACTATGCTGCTCTCCCCCCTTCACTGAAACAGAATCTCCCAGCAGGTGTCACTGTTCTACATCATGGCCAGGCCCATTGTGGAGCCACCAGACTCATAACAGGATTTATGATGAGAGTGGAGAGAAGAATGTTGTGCTCTCTTCTTTGCTACAGTCTGAGGGATGGATGCTTGTAAGCCTGAGTCTTTTAGAAATTGTAGTAGAAATGTTTTTACTTCTTTCTCTTCTCTCCCTAGGAAAAGTCTCACCCTTAGAGTTGGCATGAGGTTGAATGTAAGTTAGAGCCATTAGGTATCCTCAGAATCACAGTTTTCCTTGAAGAATGTGGTCAGATTGGAGCCTCGCTTCCTTGTTCCCAAGATAACTTCAGGGAATCCCAGTCAGATTGTACCAAGTTTCCTTGCTTCATTAATACATCCCCAGCTATTTCAGCATGATTCAGTTTTAAAATATATATATATATATATATATACATATAAATTTACTTCTCATAATGACTGTTCATCTGTTTTTGTCATAACAGCTTTTATAAGTTTATAGCACTTTTAGGGCAACTGTTTTTTTGGTTTGATTTTTTTTTTTTTTTTTTTACCATTTGATCTTATTTTATTTAGGTATAAAAGTTTTCTCATTCCCCAGCACACTAAATACATACACTAGGAGAAGTGCTTTTTGGACATTAGAGTTTCAGGGAAAGATAGATTCACCAAACTGACTGACACATTAGTTTTTAATCAGAATGCATTATATGGGACGTGTGTGTATTGTAGGCCATATTTGGATGAATCCAAAATATATTGCCCTGCATATGTAGACGTAGCAAGAAGGATGAATAGGTAACATCTTCCCCAACTTTTCTCTGTTGCTCATGTGTGCTACTTCGGTATCCTAAGCACTCTTTTGCTTAGTTGTTATCTTACCCTAGATGTGTTTTTCTGTGCTATAACATTATTTTTTATGTCACTCGGACTGTAAGATAACCATGCTAACTCTTGACTGGTGAAGTTCAAATACGTTGTATTAAAATGTATTATTAAATCTTCTCTTCCTTTCACAAGAACGCAAAACCTTTATGACACTCGATTATATGTCAGGACTGTATTTATTTACTTCCAAGCTGTTGATTATTTATAGAAATGTATTATTTAATTTGTATGTACATTGTCTCTTTGTGGACATTTCTTCTGTATCTTAGACTGAAATGAAAAACATCGTAATTTTCCTCATTAAACTAAATGGAACTTCTGGTTTAGAACTTGCAGACAAAGTGGAATAGACACATTTCACCTTCTTCCTAAAATCTCTGGAAAAACAACATGAAACTAACACGAGAAGACAATACAATTAAAGGGGGAAAAGTGGTCTAAGAACTTTGAGATTTGAGGAATAACCACTTTGCTTCTATGTATCCTGGTCTGGGTACTGTAGACGCTCACAAACTAGAAATAGCCAGCATAAAAAAAAAAAGAAAACAAAAGAATACAAAATAAGTCTTTTCTCTACACAAAGGACTGGGAAGGTGGAAACCTTTGCAAAACAAAACCCTTGAGCAACGCATGATCTCCATTCCACCTGAACACCAATTACACACACGCAAAATCCAACCGATGTACCCTCCCCAACCCAATTATGAATGACCGCCAACACCAGAACTGTAAGGGCAGAGACCTGACCACCATCCCACTCTAGCAGTAATAAGATATCGACCTTACCTCTCAGGAGGCGTTCTGTTAGGCGGGCATCAACAGAGCCCTTGTGTGAGAGGCCTGACTCCATCCTGAGCCAGCAGTAGTAAGTAGCAGCCCTCCATCCAGTGGTAAGCACCTATAAACCAATACTCACTCTCTAACTCACAGTTCCATAGTTCAGAAGTTCCGCACAATGTAGCTATGTTCCCTGACCAGGATGTCTATCACAAGACTGAAATCAAGTTGACAGGTCGACTTCGAACCTGGAAACCCTGTGGGAAATCGACTTCCAACTTTATTCTTGATGTTGGTAAAATTCAATGCCTTGCACATGTAGGAGTGAGGTATCATTTTCTTGCTGGCTCTTAGTTGCGGACCACCCTGAGTTCTAGAGGAGACCTGTATTTCTTGCCATGTGACCTTTTTCCTCTTCAAGCCAGCAACATATCGTTGAATTATTTTTTGTGTTTTGAATCTCTGACTTCTCCTTTGCTTCCAGCCAGAAAAAAAACCAAACAAACAAAAAAACAAATAAAAATGGCCTGCATTTAGAATTCGAAGAGTAGGTCAGATCCATCCAAAATAATCCTCCTTTTTATTTATTACAGACACATAGAATTTACCATCTTAATCACTTTTAAGTATACAGTACAGTAGTGTCAGCGAATGCACACTTTCATTCAATAGATCTTTAAAACTTTTTCAACTTGCAAAACAAAAACTCTTATGTCCGTTGAACAGTTCCTCTTTTCCCCTTCTTCCCAGCCCCTGACAATCACCATTTTATTTCTGTTTCAAAGATTATTTTAGATACTTCATATAAGTGGAATTATGTAACATTTGTCTTTTTGTGACTGGCTTAATAAAGTCACTTAGTGAAATATCCTCAAGTTTCATCCATGTTGTAGCATATGACAAGATTTCCTACTTTTTAAAGACAGAATAATGCTCCCTTGTGGTGTCTGTATCACAATTTCTTTCTTCATTCATCTGTCAGTGAACGCTTATGGCATTTCTATATCTTGGCTACAGTGAACAGTGCTTCAGTAAACATGAGTGTGCAAATATCTCTTCAAGATCCTGTTTTCAAATATTTTGCATATATACCCACAAGGATTGCTGGGTCATATGTTAAAATCTATTTTCACTTTTTGAGAAACTTCCATACTGTTTCAATAGCAGTTGCACCATTTAAAATTTCCACCTACTGTATACAGGGATTCCAATTTCTTTACATCTTCACCAGTAATTGCTATTTTTTTCCTTCCTCCCTCCCGCCACCCTCCTTTTCTCTCTTTCTTACAAGTGGTCACAGTAATGGGTATGAAGAGTTATCTCATTGTGGTTTTGATTTGCATTTTCCCTGATAATTCAAGCATCTTTTCATATGCTTCCTGACTATATGTATATCATCTTTGGAAACATGTCTTTTCAAGTCCTTTGCTTATTTTTAAATGGTATTATTTGTTTTATTGCTGTTGTTTGAGTAGGAGTTCTTTATATATTATGGGTATTCATTTCTTATATATATAACTGACAAATTTTTTCCCATTCTGCAGGTTGCCTTTTCACTCTTCTTTGTTCTGTAGAAATGTTTAAATTTGATGTAATCCTATTTCTCTATTTTTGTTTTTGTTCCCCTCGCTTTTGTTGTATATGAAGAAATTTTCTTTGTTCTGTAGAAATGTTTAAATTTGATGTAATCCTAGTTGTCTATTTTTGTTTTTGTTCCCCTCGCTTTTGTTGTATATGAAGAAATCATTTGCAAATCCCATGTCATAAATATTTTCCCCTGTTTTTGACAGTTAGGTCTTTATTCCATTGTCAGTTCATTTTTGCATAAGGTCTAAAGTAAGTGTCTAATTTCATTCTTTAACATGTGGTTATCAGTTTTCCCAACACCATTTGTTGGAGAGACATCCTTTCCCTATTATGTCTTTTCAGCACTCTTGCTAAAGATCACTTGATATGGGTTGGTGTATTTCTGGGCTATATATTCTGTTCCATTCATTTATAGGATGTCTTTTATATCAGTGCTATACTGTTTTCATTACTGTAGCATTATAATATGGCTTGAAATCATGAAGTGTGAAGCCTATTGCTTTGTTTTTCTTTCTCAGTAGTGTTTTGACTCTTTAAGTCTTTGACAGTTCATATAAATTTTAGGATGTTTTATCTATTTCTGCAAAAAATTCAATTAGAATTTTCACAGGGATTGCATTGAACCTACAGATCACTGAGTAGAATGGATATGTTAGCAGTGTTAAGACCTGCAATCAGTAAACACTGGATATCTTTCCATTTATTTGTATCTTCTTTAAGTTATTTCAGCAATACTTTGTAGTTTTAAGTGCACAAGTGTTTTGTGTCCTTAAATCAATTCCTACATATTTTATTCTTTCTGATGTTGTTATAAATGGGCTTGTTTTCTTAATTTATTTTTCATATTGTTCATTGTTAGTGTATAGAAATGTAATTGATTTTGAGTGTTGATTTTTCATTTTGCAACTTGCCTAATTTATTAGTTCTGACAATTTTTTATGGAATCTTTCAGATTTTCTGCATATAAGATCCTGTCATCTGCAAATAAACAGAGAATTTTGCCTCTTCCTTTTGCATTTCCATGTATTTTATTTATTTTTCTTGCCTGATTTCTCTGACTAGGGCTTCTAGTACTGTGTTGAATGAAAGTGGCAAGATTGTTGAATGGTATTGACAAGACACTTGCCTCATTCCTGATCTTAGAAAATTTTCTGTGTTTTACCATGTACGTTGTAAGCTGTGGGCTTTTCATATATGACTTTCATTATATTGAGGTATTTTCCTTCTAGTCTTAGTTTGTTGAGTGCTTTTATCATGAAAATGTGCTGAATTTTGTCAAATGCTTTTTATACATCAGTTGAGATGGTCATGTGAGCTTTGTCTTTCATTCTGTTAATAGCTGTAATTTGTATGAATTGATTTTTATATGTTGAACCATCTTTGCATTTCAGGAATAAATTCTGCTAGATCGTGAGGTATAATCCTTTTAATGTGCTGTGCAAATTGGTTGATTAATACTTTGTTGAAGATTTTTGCATTAATATTCATCAGGAATATTTTATTTTCTTATAGTATCAGAGTTTAGTATCAAGGTTAAGCTGGCATCAAAGAATGAGTTTGGAAGTGTTCCCTTTTCTTCATTTTTTTGGAATCATTATAGAAGAATTGGTGTTCTTGAAATTCTTGGTATAATTCTCTAGTGAAATCATATGACCCTGAGTTTCTCATTTTGTTGGTGCATAATTATACATAGTAAAGTCTTATGATCCTTGTTATATAGGGCATCACTCGTAATGTCTTCTCTTTCATTTCTGGTTTTTGTTATTCGCGTCTTCCTTTTCTCTTAATCTAGCAAAAGGTTTGACAACTCTTAATATTTTCAAAAAATTAACTTTAGTGTTGTTGAATTTTTGATTCTATACTTCATTTATTTTTGTTAATCCTTATTATTTATTTAAACTTCTGCTAAATTTAGATTCTGTTCTTTTTCAGGTCTTTGAGACATAAAATTATATTGAACTTTTTTTTTTTTTTAATGTGGGTGTTATCTTCTTAGTACCACTTAGGCTACATTTCATGTTTTTGTATGTTGTCTTTTGAGTTTAACTTTTTCCAAGATATTTTCTAATATTCATTGTGGTTTCTTCTTCGGTACTTGGTTGTTCAAGAGTGTGCTGTTTCGTTTCTATATATTTGCGGATTTCCCAGTTTTTCTTTTGTTAGTTTCATTTTATTGTAGTTACCAACAATACTTGGTATGTCAGTTCTCCTAAATTTGTTAAGATTTTTTTTTATGGCTTAATAGGTGACTTATCCTAGAGAATATTCTATGAGAAGGATATGTATTCCACCGTTGCTATGTGAAGTTTTCTTTATATATCTGTTGGGCCCAGTTGGTCTACAGTATTGTCTAATTCTTCTATTTCCTTACTAAACTTCCCTCTGGTTTATGTGCCCCCTATTGAAAGTACAGTACTGAAATCTCTTACTGTCTATTTCTCTCATCAATTCTGTCAAATGTTTGTTTTATATATTTGCATGCTGTGCTGTTAGGTGCATATATATTTATAATTGTTATAACTTCCCAGTGAATTGACTCTTTATATAATGTTCCTCTTTGTCTCTGTGACAGCTTTTGACTTAAAGTCTATTTTGTCTTAATACATACGGCTGCTCTGCTTTCTGGAGCTTGCCATTTGCATGCAATGTTTTTCCCCGTATTTTCACCTTTAGCCTGTGTATATTCTTATATCAATGTAAACTTCTTGTAGACGGCTTAAGTTGGAACTTGAAGGGATTTTGTCCATTCTGCCTTTCTGTATCATTTGAGCCAGAGTTTAATCCATTC
This sequence comes from Solenodon paradoxus, assembly GCA_004363575.1. NCBI lineage: Eukaryota > Metazoa > Chordata > Mammalia > Eulipotyphla > Solenodontidae > Solenodon > Solenodon paradoxus. Next base: position 16,832 of record RJWH01006591.1, read on the forward strand.
ATACTTAAGTAATTACTGATATGGAAGGTCTTACTCTTGCCATTTTGTTCATTTTCTGTATGTCTTGTAATTCTTTTGTCCCTTTTTTTCCCTCTCTTGCTAACTTTCTTTGTGTTTCATGACATTTTAGTGACATACTTCAGTTTTTCTCTTTTTTGTGTATCTTCTATAGGTATTCTCTGTGTTTACCATGGTGAGTATATAAAACATCGTATAGCTATAATAATCTAGCTTAAACTGATAACAATTTAGCTTCAATGGCCTGAAAAATACTCCTTTACATCTCTCCCCAACAATTTAGGTTTTCAATTTCACAACTGAAATGTTTATATTTTTATACATTAATGTAGTTATATTTTTATTATTTCATCTTTTAAATTTAAAACTGAATTAAAAGTGAGTTAGGTAGCACCATTACGGCATAACAGTATTACGTATTTGTTCATATATTTACCTTTTTTCAGGGGGCTTTATAGTTTCATGTTGATATCTAGTGTCTTTTCCTTTCAACTTGAAGAACTCCCTTTAGCAATTCTGGTAAGTCAGGTCTAGTGGCAATGAACTCTCTTGACTTTCGATTGCCTGTGAAGGTTTTTATTTGCCTTCCATTGTGAAGAATAATTTTGTCAGACAGACTATTCTTAGTTAACTTTTTCTTTCAGCATTTTGAATTCATCATCCTATTACCTTCTGAACTGTAATGTTTCTGCTGAGAAATCCTCTGATAATCTTATGGTAGTTTCCCTGCACCTGACTAGTCCTTTTTCTTTTGTTTATTTCAAGATTCTCCCAAAGTTTTTGACTTTGTCCATTTGATTATTTTATATCTTGATGTGAACCTCTTTGGATTTATCCTAGTTGGATCTTTTCAGCTTCTGGAATTTGGATGTCCATTTCCATCCTTAAGTTTGGAAAAGGTTTTGGCAATTTTTCTTCAGATAAATTTTCTACACCTCTCTCTTTCTCTCCTCTATCTGGTACTCCCATAATTCATATTGGTGTTTCAAAAGTTAGTTACACATTAATTTTTGTTACATTCAAAGGCAGGAAACATATTTGGTGACCAAACAACAAGGTTTTTGCATCCAAAGACTCTCCTTTTCTTTAAGACTTTGAAAGGTTTCCCTTTCCTATTACTGGTCCAAACTGGGTCACATGTTCATTTCTGGATATAAATTAGTCTGGAAAATTGAATATGGTTTCCAATTTCTATAGTGAAAAACAGCAAGGGAAAGGGGGTTTGGAAATGACTGTTAGGATGGCAAGCAACAGTGAGTCTAGCACATTCATGACTAGTAGGAAATATTTTCTTTCTTGAAATGACCCAACATACAGCTCATAAGGAGAAGACAGCTAATACCCTAGGCAGGAATTTTGAGGTCTAGATTCTATCTCTGACACTAATTTGCAATGAGACTTTGGAAAAGTCATTTCTCCTCTCTGAGTCTCAGTTTACTTGGATTTAAAATGATGGTATGGTACTAATTGGTCACTAAGTTCCCACGCTTTGTGACATCTGGTAATACTAGAAATCAGTGGATCTTGTAAATATTTATATTGTAGAACAAATTTGCAACAAATCATTCTCACAGAAGAAACTCCTAGTATCTGCATGAAAGGAAAGGAGACAAGTAATTTGCATGTTGGTCATATGAGCACAAAAAAGATTGGATCATATGAACACACAACTTCTGTCCTAAAGCTACAGACAGGTATCCTATGTGAGTCACAAGTCAATCTTAAGTTGCATAAAAATGTCAGTGCTGAGCTCCTGTTTCCTGAAGATGATCAGCCTCACTCAAGAACAACAGACCTATTATAATGTGACAATCATCCATTTTCTTTGGAAGGCATATAACTCAGTTCTGTATAGCATGGTGTTTCTCTGTAAATGAACATCACTCCGTGCCTCCCCTCCCACCCAGCCCACCCACCATGTATTTTCTTGGATTAGGTCATGTGTCTGTTGTGATAGATAGCAGACTTGGATTACTCAACTTTCCACTATCAACCTTGGCTATCTCCTTACACTGCACGGAATAGAATGCTAAAACTACATTTTCTAGATTCCTTGACAGCTTGGATTCTGCATGTGAATTTTACGCTTTTCTGACTATGTGTTCATGTGACCTCTGTAAAGCAAAAGTGAGACAGAGACATAATCCTGCCCTTTGTATATTTTTCTATAAAGAAGGACACTTGTGATAATATAAGATTTCCATATCCATTCTCCAGGCTTCTGGGCAGCAAGAGGTACTGGTGGCAATGTATTCAGGGGGAGTGGGTCCTTCTTTATTCTGGTTTCCTGATCCCTAGATGACAGTTATGATATCCTGTTCTTGATCTCAGCATTCTACTGGTGAATTCATAGGCAGTGCTACCCTGGTAGAACGTACCATTCCATGAATCATTCACAGGGGTTCAGCTTAGAAACTACTCCTTGAGGCCTTACAATGATATCATATATACCCAATGCCCTGTATTAAATTTCTTCTTTTACATGATACTTGGAGGAGTTTCTGTTTTCTGCATTGAATCCTGACTGTTATTTCTGAACTAAGCATACATGCTTATGCCAAAATGAACAAGGATATCTTTGGATCTCAGCACTACTCTGTGTATCTACTCTGTGAAATCATAGCTATGACTTTGATCCATCTTCACCCTACCATCCTTGTTTCATATTTAGTCACACAGACCTGGAAGTCTCATGGAAGGACCACACAGAGAGGCATACAGGAATTTCCCACATGGCTAATTCCTTCTGAACCACCAGAAAGGAGAAAGCTAAGCCAAAGATCTTGATTTTGAAAGTGCTCCGAATTAGGTTTTCTTGCCCCATGAAGAATTTAGCAACCTCATCTTATAATATTGTTCACTTGTTTTCCAAAGTTTTTAGTCTTTATGGAATTCAGTTCAAGAGGTGGGATGGATATGGGTTAATTTTTTGGTTTGGCAACATTAAGTGACTCCTGAATTGTGGTGTAAAGAAACACAAGTTCACATTTTACTCACCTGTGAATTTTTTCCTGTCTACCTCTAGATTTCAGTAAAGTAGTAAAACTCAGAATATGTGTCTCAGAAGGTAATCCCACCAAGATGCATGTTGTATTTCTATATGCCAGAGAAACATGTGTAACTAAAATAGCAACAGAAGGTATAGGTGGGTCAAGAAACCTTGTTATATGGGACAGGGGTCTTCACTGTGGGAATACACCAGGCATAAGAGACCTTAAAAAGAAATCCTTTTGATATTTGAAAACGAAATGCCTTTGAGTGGGTTTTTCAATCAGACATCTTCCTTCAAACATATTTCACTTTATGAGAAATAGCTCCATAGAGAGGATTCAGGGAATTAATAAAAGGACTGAAATATCTTGTTAGGCTAGAGTTGTTAAAACTCATCAAACTTACTCTTGTATATTTTTTCAAAATCTGTCGAGGAAAGAAAATTACATGGACTATTTCAGGGTTCTATAAATAGTTATCAAGGGTTTACTTTAAAGAATACCTTGATCCTGTGAAGAAATGAACATACTGATACACTGTTGGTGAGAGTGTAAATTGACACAAGATTTCTGGAGTGCAATCTGGCGGCGTGTATCAAAAATTAAAACGGGCACTTCCTGATCCAGAAATTCATGTTGTAGAAAATTATCCTAAGGAAAGAATGAGGCAACTGCCAAAAGATATATGTACAAGGATATTCACTGAAGGAATCTTTACCAAAGAAAAGTGGAAATAACTAAAAAGGTCTGTTGGCAAATTGGTTTAATAAAATATTATGGAACTTTCCAATGGAATATTATACTGGATTAGGTGGCTATATATGTTTTAACATAAAAAGATACCTACAATAAACCGGATATTGATAAAAGCTAGTTAGTGTTTTTTTTGCATATCCTGTATATTTTCAATGATTTATATATCTTGCTACTACTTATACTCGACTCATGACAAATGCTTAATGACAGTGATTAATTCATGTAAACATATTTTACATATTTATATTTGCATCAGACATTCTGAAAGGATATATGCTTATCTGTTAACAGGGGTTATTTTTTATCACTTATTGGGTGGAGTCGAAGCTTAAGGCCATAGTGGAGATTATTAGAAGCAAGTTTTACTTTCTAATTTCTCTTCTTTTGCATTGTTCAAAACTTTAAATAAACATTTTACTTCTATTTCAAAACAATATGAAGTTTTCAAATTTTGTAACAAAGACACCTAGAACATATTAGAAATCCTACGAATCAAATAGGATAAGGAAAACAACCCCACAGAAAAAAGGGTCAATGGCACAAACAGGTTATTCACAGAAAAAGAAAACTGAAAGAAAACAAACATATATCAAGGTGTCAAAATAAAATAATGGAATACTCCTTCTCAGCCAGGACATTGGCAAAAACTTAAGTCTGACAATGTCTCTGGTTTACAGGAGTGTAGAGAAACAGGAGTGTAGAGAAACAGGAATGCAGCCACTGCTGGTGGAACAGTGAATTGGTGCACTTTGGGAGAGTACCTGGTAAAATAGTAAGCGTGCATGCTCTAAGAGCCAACAACTGCACTAAATACATACACCTTGGTGAAAATGTCCTTCTGCAGAAAGAGATGTACACACATGTGAACTAAGGTTGTTTTGAGTCATTGTGTTCTCAGCATTTTGTGATTTGTGCAGAAGCTACACAAAGCCACCCCCAACCATTCTTGCCCATCCTGGAGCTCCCAGAAGTCAGTGAGGGAGAAGGGAGTAAGATATTCGAGGCACAGAGATCAAGCAAGGGTGAGTTTAGGACAAGTCTCAGCTAAGCCCGAAGAGGAGCACTGGGCTTTCCTTCTCTGGCATAGTCTTTGGCTAAGGGTCCCCTTGGAAGACATAAATGCCCAGGCATTACTGAGTCTGTGACTGTAGTAAAAAGGCTGCAGCAACCCAAGGTCATCTCCAAAGAATCTTCATTGTGCAGACAGGCCTTTGCCTCTATTACCACTAGTAGCAAATGATTGAGGGAGAGATCAGAATGGGATGTTTCCTGAGTCACACCCACAGACCCTTTACTGAGCACTAGAGGCCAAAGCTCATCTCTGAAAAGGTTCCTGTAATCTTCAACTTAAAGTTCTTCCCAAGACCGCGAGGAGCCAGGACCACCAGAATGCCCCAGGCCACTTCACAGACCTGGAGAACTTCCTGGAAAATCCCCTCACTTCCGCTTTCAAACTAACTTGTGAGTTCTATTTCCTTGCTAACTACGGACTCTGGAAAGGGGGTCTGCCCAGAAGCCCAAGAGTATATATGCACGAATCTCATAGCTATCAGGCAGCCGTCCCTGCCCAGGAGACTGTCCCCTACTTTGCTTCCTTTCTCCTCCATTTTCTCTAATACATTTATAAAACTGCACTCTAACGCTCAAGAAATCTTTCCTGAATCGTGTGCCACCAAACCCCAGAGACCCCGCATCAGCAAATGTCCACAGAAGTCAGAAAGGGGCCCTGGAGCACTGGTTCTAAAGTGAGGGAGGGGAAGACCCTAGGAGAACTAGATGGGTCACTGAAAGCATACATTCTGAGGTAAAGAACTACTTTGGGAGCATTTGTCATAAAGTTATGGTTTTCAGTGACAAGTTGGAAGGGGGTGGGACTTTATAATGTTCGATTTTTTTAAGAGGTAGGCAATATAACACATATGAATAATGGCCAATTCCAGGTGGTGGGAAGATGAATGAAACCAGAGTCCTTGTGTGTCCCCGCAGTGGACATCAAACACATTCAGGCAGGAAGAGGTGAGGGGGCATCCCCAAACCCGATTTGCAGTGGGAACCCGGGAGCTTCCTGAAGATGAGCGCCTGGGCTTCTAGGCCGCGTGCTGGCACCAGTACAGAACCTGGCATACAGCAGGCACTCAGTAAAGAGCTAGTGAGTGACATGGCAACTTGGGCTCCCTTCAGAGACTGTTACACAAATCATTTGAAGGGTTTCCCCTTCTTCCTGCTTTGCTGCAAATGCGGTAACTTTGGCACTTCCGGGATCTTCATATTGTTGGCAACACCCAGCAAAGATTTCCGAGTTCCAAAGGAGCAGACATGTTCATACACACCTGGGAGACAGCCTTTGTGCACTTCCGGAAATACCTGGGGCAAGGAGGTAGCTAAGGATGGCAATGTATTAGTGACTGAGATACCTCACAGGCAGGAGTGGGTTAAACATGGAGTTCTTTCCGGGGTGATAAAAATGCTCTAAAATTAGATTGTGGTGTTAGTTGCACAACTCGGTAAATATACTAAAATTCATTGAATTGTTGACTTAAAATGAGTGAATTTATGCTATGTAGATGATACCTCAATCAAGCTTTTTATAAAAAAAAAATTGGGGTTATTTTTAAAGAGACCTTATTAAATAGCAACACTAGGATCTAAAGGAATCCTGGTTCTGCTTCTCAGACGTACCATCTGTGCTTTTGCCTCGCTGTAACTTTCTATAGAAAAAACTCCCAGTAGTTGTTCTTGCTCTCTTAATCAAACTGGCATGCCCCAATAGGTTACGGATAGACTGGATACTTCTTGTTCTTCACAGCCCTCAGAAAGGCTGCGTGGGGCCTGGGGTGGAGAAAGTGCTTTGTCAATTGCCTCTGGCCAAGAGTCTCCTCCTTATGCACCTGTGTGTCAGACAAACTGTGAATTCTCTTTGTGTGTCCTGGTGTGGAAAAGGTTACATATCATTGCCCTAAAGAAATGCCATACTTGTTGACCTTTTCTTTATTTCTTAATGAGAAACTGGGTCTTGCAAAGGTGAGAATGGTTGTAGAACTCCTGCTATTGGCAGATTTGGAGCTTTCTAGACTAAAGGACAGAGATGGGGGCTGGCTAACCAGGAGAGTGTGCCCTGGGTAAATGCAAGGGCAGCCCACGCCACTGTGGGAATCAACTTGGATGCTTCCTTCACCCCTGCAGAGAATTATATTTATTCGCCTGGAAAGCAGAAATTGTTGCTAACTGGAGCAAAAAAGTAATTTCCATTTGGATGTGGCAAAAGAAAGCCAAAGCATCCAGAGGAACCCTCACATAAAAGAGGCAGGGGCATCTTTGCCTCCGTTTTCAAAAGGGAACCATAATTCTCGGAGCAATTCTAAGGCTGGGCAAGTCACCTGGGAGGTACTGGATGCATGTGGAAATTTGGAATATCAGCCTGTTTCTGCAGTCAGATTTTAAAAGTCCCTTACTATACTTCTTTAAGCTTGTCTTATGTCTGTGATCTAGCTATCTTTGGAGAAGTTCAGAACAGGCTTGTCTCTCGGAAGTTCAGAAACAATAAGGTAAACAACATTTTTCAGGACACATTTTGCCACCAAGCATACTTTCTGATATCTTAGCTTGTGTTCCCCAGAAGCAGACCTCAAAACAATAAATTTTTTTAAAGGAAAAGTGCAGACAAGAATGAAGGTGAGCAGAGGCAGATAGGCGGGAAGAGAGAGGAGGAAGAAGCACTTAATTTTTATATAGTTGTTCACACTGGTTGTTTTCCCCCAGGCCGGGACTCGAACCCAGGGATACATGGCCTGTGCTCTTTTGGAAGTGACTGATCTAACCGCTGCTCCACCAGGGTGTGCCAAGACAATAATTTAAGTACAAGTCATTTATCTGGGAGGCTCAGGGAACCCAGAGAGGGGTGTGAGGAAGTGATGTAGGAAGCGTGAGGGAAAAGGCCTGCCTGCCGCTTCCAGAAGCCATGAAGACAGCTGTGAAACTGCCAAGCTAGCAGAGCCATAAAACATCCTGTGGTCGGAGCTCACTGTCTTGTCAGAGACAACTGATAAGCCACCAATGTATAAAAAACTTCCTTACTTGCCTGCAAGCAGAATCTTGTTGCAAATATGTGTCTTGCAAATTGAATCCTATGTAAATTGTGCCCAAGTGAAGAATTTACAAATGACTAACCTGGGTTTGCACTTGTAATCTCTGTTCTAATTTACATGTCTCTTCTCCAGCGCTTCTTCTAACCTGTATAAGTGTATCCCAACTGCCATTCACGCTCAACCTTTGCGGAAGGAACCCCGCTGACCCTGCAGGTAATAAAACTGCCTAAAATACTTCCAAAGAGTGCCCACTTGGTTTGTCACCAGGAGAGCCGTAGCAGAAAGAAGCAAGAAAGGGTGTGTTATCAAGTAAATTTCCACTGTGGGCAAGCGGAACTCAGCCCACTGGGGACAGCTGGGGCTCGGTGCAGAGCACACCTCTCATAGTTACCCCGAAGGAAGATGGAGGAAGGTCCTGTTGAGGGCTACAACCAGGGGCATTCATTCATTCCCCAGCACTCTGGTCCTGGCATCCAGGTGGGAAATGTAAGGCCAGCTGGGCAGAGTATGAACTCAGGCAAAGGGCAGCAGATGATAACTCCAAGATGGACCTGCATGCGTTGCTGCAGTAAGGAGGGGATTTGTGTTTCTTTGTGCTTTTTCATTTAAAAAAATATTTTTAAGGAGAGGTACAGTCAGCAATGAAGGTGAGTAGTCAGGTAGGCAGGAGGAGAGTGAAGGCTGAAGAAGCATTTTATTTATTTTATCTAGTTGTTCACATTGGATTTTCCTCTCAGACCTGGACGTGAACACTGATCCTTGGGATGCACATGGACTGCACTCCTTCAGAGGTAGTAGACTCCACCAGTTGCGCCCCTCATTTTTCCATTTTTTATTTACAGGTTTATTCAATTTGGGGGGAGTAGAGTTCTTTCTTTCATGCTTTAGAGAACTCTCTAACATGGCACTTTCATTTGTCATTCATTTCATTTTAGTCATTGTAAATTATTGAGGCTGTGGATTGAGAGAGTGACTCTTCATAGTGCCTTCTTTTAAGATAGTGGTCCAAAAGGGGATCTGAGTGGGCGCCAGCAGCTCCAGTACACTAGCCCGGGCCTTCCTGTGTTTGGGGTCCCTGCTGTCTCCTCTCTGAAGAGTCAGTTTCTGAAAGCTGAGTTTCCAATGGCCACTGACTCTGAGAGCATCACCCCAGGTGCCACTGGCTTCTGGCCCAGTGCAGTGTGGCACTTGCAACTACCAAGGGTGTCACCTGAGTTGCTTGCTGTTTTGATAGCATCATTAGTGACCTACCCACAGAAAAGCAAAGGAGGAGCCTGGCATTGCCCTGTTGGGAACTTGGTCATCAGCATCCAGGCTCTGTCTGGATGTCTCTGACAACAGGAACCAAAGCCTCTGATTTTAAGCCAGCTGTCTCTAATCTGGAGGAGACTCTGTGGCCAAGAAAAGTGGGTCATCACTCACTTGGCTCCTGGCAGATGTTTCTCAACTATCATAACATCCTTGTGAAGTGACAGTGGGGATTTGGGTCCTCCCCACCCTCTCATCCTTGACACACATTTTAGCGATGCAAAGCAGAAAAACAGTTAAGAATGTGGAGGTGGGGCGGGGAAAGAGTGTCAAAGTTAGGAACTTTTAGTCATAAAATAAATATGTATTGAGGATGTAATGGCTAAAACATGACTCTATGGTATAATTAGAAGTTGTTGAGAGAGTAAATCCTAAGAATTCTTATCACAAGGAAAAAGGCACTACTTTTCTTTTTCTTTTTTTGTAAACATAGGAGACAATGGATGTTAAGTAAGCTTACTGTGGTAATCATTTCACAATATATGTAAGCCAAGTCATTATGCTGCACACCTTAAATTTATACAGTGCTATATGTCAATTATATCTCAATAATTTTTAAAAAATAATATGTGTATTGGGAGGGGATAAACTTCCTTGTTTCAAATGCCAGGTTTGCCACCCACACAAGTCACTTAACCTCTCTGTGTCCCAGTTTCACTCTTATCATACCACCTCAGAGAACTGGTGCTAGAATGAAGCTATATAAAACATCTAGAATATTCTAAGAGCACCTAGCAAATGTTTGGCAACTGGTGACATTTTTTTAAATTCCTCTTATGAGAAAATGAAAACCCTGAAAGTGAGGAGATACATCCAAGGTCAAGAGGCAAGTTGGGACACGCCCTGGTGACTCAGGTGTTAAGTCTGTGGCTGCGGCAGCATAGTCCACAAACGACCCAAGGACCAGAGTTCATGACTCAAGGCCAGGGAGCAAACAAAACAATAAAAGTGAACAATCAAATAAATAATGTCTCTTCCAACTTCCTGCCTGCTTCTTTTCCTTTAAAAAAAAAAAAAAAAAAGGCAAGTTGGGTTTACAGCAGAAGAGCTGTACCTGGCAGGTCCTGAGCAACCCTTAGCCTAATATCTCTCTTCCTCCATTCAGTCAGCCATTCGAATTCTCATGACTAATCCCAGTCCTTATAATGACTCTACTTATCGACTCTAGAATTTCATCATCAACTTCCCTGAAGCTAAAATCCTGATAATATGTGGGCACCAGCCCCAAGTCCACTTCCCTGGGGTCACAGAGATTTGGAGAGCTTACATCAGCTGTCCAGCCCAGGCAACTCTACTCACAGTCATCCACCCAATGCTGCTGCTCACAGAGTGAACATGACAGGACCATGCGCTCCCTCCTAAACCTGGCTGAGGGGTCAGGATGCAGACCCGCAACCACCCCAGCGTCCTAGACAGGCAGCTACAAGACAGCAACACAGTATTTAAGTGTCTGTGCAGACAGCCGAAGAATAAATGATTCGTAGTGTTTAAGTCCACCCTCCTACACTCCAATTCCCATGCCTCGGCTTCTGCCGTGCTCCCCATTTCCTTTCCTTTGTGCATTCAACACAGTGCTGGGCACCAGGTAGGTACTCGGGCAGACGGTGTTGACTGCCCTAGTTTCTGCCTACTGTGTGAGTGTAGGGATCAGTACGGTGAGTCCCACCTGGAGCTGAAGTCCCAACTAATAGTATGAGACCCCTGGATTGCCGGCATCATATCATGTGCTCTGGGGTTTCCACACCCAACCCTCCATGGGTTCCTGAGCCCCATGCTCAGTCTCAGCTACCTTTCCTGATTATTGGATGTGTGCCTGAATGGCGACCAGAAGTGGCCACAACTTCTGATGCCAGACTCCACTGCCAGCATAAACCTCTCCGGCAGCATCTGGAGCTGCATCAGCACCCCAGAATCTACCTGTCCAGTGGCTAGATCTGCAGTCCATTCCCAGCTACCCTTCACCTATCCATTCTATTCTGCACTAGCGCTGCTGATCCAGCAGTCACCTTCGGCCATACTGACTGCAGCATATTGTATGTCCTCACTTACCGTCCTCATCAATGAGTTCTTGGAAACTTACTTTAAATGAAGTGGGGTATAACAAAAGCAGGTCCTTGAATAATAAAATAATGTTGAACAAAACAACTTTAGCTGAAGACTTGCTGTGCTTACTTCTTCTCTAGAGTCCAATTCCAATTCAGAAACACTTCCACCCAACCCGATCCTAGCTGGCTCTGAAATCGTGACATGTGTAGGTTAAGTTCAAACCTGAGTGATTCTTCAGACCCTACAACATATGTCTGCTTAAACTCATCAATTTTTTTATCACCAATTGTAGGTGCCAGAGGTACAAAAGTTAATAAGTCACATCCGTTCTCTCCTGATGCAGAAGGCAGATGTGTAAGCAAATAGTTCTTATATGAGGTTATAAACACTAAAATAAAAGTGTCATTACAATGCTATGGGAATGCCAATAAGGGAGGAATTAATCCCATGGGGAAAGGTCAAAGAAAGTTTCAGAACAGAGATTATGACAGAGCTAAACTTGAAAGATGCTCTGGCTACAGCAGCACATTTACTAAATTGGAAGGATGGTTGAGCGTATGGCCAACGGAGAAAGGGTGTTTTATTTCACGGCGTTTTATTTTATTTTATTTTTTCCCTTTTTCTAACCTGAGATCAAGGACTCCATCAGCCACATCTCTCAATTTGCAAACACTATCTTCATTGACCCATCAAGTTGCCCTCTTTTGGTTTCTTTATCTTCACCTTTAAATCTTAATCCCCCACTTCCATTCCATCCCCCCAGAACCCTTGTGTTGAATTCTGAGAAAGTCTTCTGTGTTGCAGAGCACAGTGCTGTTTTCTGCATGTGTCATTGTAATGTCCACAAAAGATGCTGAATTGTAAGGGTCCTTCACTCTTACATTGTTCACTCAACACTCTTGTTTAAAGATCTATGTATGTTGCTGTAGGAACATTTTGTATTTTCTTCTGATTCATATTGTTCTACGGTGTACACACACTTCATTTTTCTCATCATCTCCCTTCATAATGGACATCTAGGTTGCTTATAACGCCATCTTCCATAAAGAACATCCTTATCTATGTCCTCTTACAGACCCGTTCATGCATTTTTCTTGGCTACCATCCCAGGGGCGGACCTGCTTGGTGACAGGGCACTTATGTACTTAATTTTTCAAATATTGCCTAATTACTTTCATCATGCACCCTCAGCAAAGATTTACTGAGTATCAAGCACACCAGGCACTGTTCTAATCACAGGGTATTTTGCCATGAACAAAGTCCTTGGTTTCAATGAGCTTAGAATCTAATGCAGTAGACAGCATGACCTGGTAGGTCCATCATGATATATCACAGAGGGGGAAATGCCATAAGGAGAATGAAGCTGGGGGCAGAGAGTAACAGGGAGTGTTATTTTGGATAAGAGCTGGAAAGGCTTTGTGAGGGGTAACTTTTGGTGAGAGGCCTGAATGAAGTAAGAGAGTAACCATGTATTAAGTCTGAGGCAAGAGTACGTGTGTGCATGTGAACAAGAGGACAGCGTTTGCAGCTTTTAAGCAGTGCATGTAAACTGCACGATAAATCTGGTAAATGTCTAGCACAGTGCTAGTCACTGCTCAGTTGTGATAAGCTATTTATTACTGCTGTTGGAGGATCAAGATTAGACTGCAGTTTTGGAAACTTGCCTTTCACTGCAGACAGAAGATGGTAGAATTAGAGACCAGTGAGAGGGGTAGGCCCCTAGTCTGGGGTACTGCATTTTCAGTTTAGAGTTGTTTAAACGGTTCTAGATATCTTTTCCCACCCTATTTTTACAAGTGTTTTCTGAAGAACCCTTGAGGCTGGTTTTAGAGCCAGCGATTAAGCTGATGGTCATCATCCATCTTCATCGCTGTTAGACAGTTGCACCCAGAATTTGACCCTTAGAGGAGGGAGCTCCTTCAAGGACTGAGGAGGTCCTTAGAAAATAAACTGTACCAAAGATCATCCTTGGCTTGTTGGTTGCTTAGAGCAAACAGCATCTTGTCAGGGTGTTCCAGCTAAACGCCCAAATGATCAGCTAATTACCTGGGTCTGAACAGAGCTGAACAAATCCACCTTCCCAAGTCACTGCCAGAGGTCTGAGCAAAGTCATTCTGGCTAAAGTTCAGCACCACACACCAAGGTCCAAATCCAAGGAGGGGCACAGTGCTCATGCACTTTCTTTCTTCTGTTTAAAAATACTATAGCACCATCAGTTTTCCTATCTGCAGATTAGATGGTGAATAGGGAAAATATAAGGAGATAGTTAGCCTCACAAGAAATCAAAATTGTGCAATTATAAACAGAACTGAGAGGCCATTTTTCATTCACCAGGTTGGCGAACATTAAAAGGATTGATAATATCTAGTATTAGGGAGAGTGTAGGGGGGAATGCACACTTTTGTATTCTCTTGGTGGGAGTTTAACTGGCAAAAACATTTTGAAGAGTAATTTGGCAGCTTCTAGCAACATTTAAAATTGTCATAAACTGGCCCAGCAAGCCCTCTTCCAAACCAGCCTCTAGAAATTCAGCCCCATAGATACATGTGCATGTGTACCAGTATGTGTATATATGTATATATATACATATATATAAATGTAGGATGTATGTATAAATGTGTTTTGTAAAATGCAATTGACCTAAAAGCCCAAAGATAGGGGAGTAGTTAAATAAATGCTTGTGTTATGTAGCCCATGGTATATACTGAGAAGGAAAGATGTTCAAGAGATATTGTCATAAAATAAAAGCAACCTCTGGATAATACATAGGATAGCATCTCATTCATAAAAAAATGGAAATTTGTGTATGTCCATCTATGTATTTAAATACTTTTCTAGAAGCTCTGAAAGGACATACTTTCTGCTCATTGCAGCTCTTTCCTGGAAACGGGATAGTAAAAAGGAAGGGTGGCTTGAAAACCTTTTCTCTTTATATTTCTAATTTAGCATTCTGTATTATATGTGCATTTAACGGTAATTTGATAAATAAAGCAGAAAACCTGGGACGTGTCGCAATTGTGTTTGATAAGCTTCATCTTTCTCTTCCTCTTCCTCACCACCCATCATCACCCAGATCATCACTTTCAAACCTGTGTCTTTCCTTCCCTTGGCACATGACAAACCCTGAATTCTAAGCATGCCCTTACTGTGGCTGAGAGCTCTGTCAGCTGTTAATTATTCATGCTAATGGAAGGGGCTGGAGGCACAGATAATGAAAATCAAGAAGAGTAAATCTTTCAGAGTCTCGGGCTACTCCCCTGCTGGATCCCCTGGGAACACCTTGCATACTGTAGGTATTTACTCAGCAATAAATATTGATTGATATGGATTGATATTTTGTCTCTGCAATTTCAAATCACCACATGCTCAGACTTGTAGATACACACCCTTGAGCAGTGCCTTTCTCAAATCTTTGCTGGCCTGGCCATGCTAGTGGGGGGTCTGTCCCTGCAAGGGCCTCCCTAGAGGGCTGACAAGCCCCAGGATTTATCTAGCAATGGGTGATTCTGTTCATGGATAAAACAAGGAAGGCAGGAATACTTGCTGTTTTTGTTTATTTTGCATTTTTCACATAAACTGATTGGTATGTTAACTGGTGCCCTGGCCTCTCTCGTGGGCTTTTCTCATGGCCTTTCATCCAGCTTGTGCTCAGCACAAAGAAGTCAAAACAAAGACTGTACATCCACTGGACTGCCAAAAAAAAGTTACACAACCCCAGATGTTGATGAGGATGTAGAGCAATCAAAATTCATATATTACTGGTATGAGTGTAAAATGGTTCAACCACTTTGGAAAATTGGTAGGCTTTTTTTTTTTATACATTTAACCCTAAGACCTAGCAATTTCAGTCCCACATATTTACCCAAGGGAAATGAAAATAAGGTATACAATAAGATTTTCACACATTCATAGAAGCTTTATTTGTGATACTCACACACAAAACAATTCAAATGGGGGGTGCAAAGCAGCAGTGATGGCTAGGGCTCCCCATGATGTACAAAATAGGCCTTTCCATGACAAGTCTCTGACATGTGGACCATTTTGAGCTGAGGTTAATCAAGGTCCTGCAGGCTCATGAGTAATTGTTAGCACTTCCTTAACTGTGTAGAAGAATGAAAATTGAATGTATTGTCCAAAATCAGGATTTGATTTTTTTTTTAACAGAAGTAACCATTCTATTGGAGAAACCTATGCATACGGCAGGGCAAACATCTAATAACAGAACATCCACTGTTTGTCATGTGAGTCACGCTCTTCCTGTCATCTGAGTGTCCTTCCTCTCTCCTCAAAGCCCCAGGGTCCTCTCCCACTCCTTAGCTCAGGCTATCTGCCCTCATTTTCCCACGATTCACTTTAGAATCCACACCATGTATATTCTCCATACATATGTTATAAGTTTGTTCTTTTCTCCTACTAATATGTCCAATGTTAATTTGATTGCTTGAGCGGTCCCAGAAAAACCAAAAGGGGTAGGGGGAATTTCTTCTCTCCCCTTACAACGGGCAAATGGGTTTTAGCAAATTGTGGTCTGTTTGTACAATGGACTATATGCAACAATAAAAGAGACTAAACTGATGATACTTGCAACAACACGAATGGATGTCCAAAATATTTTGTAGGTAAAATAAATCAGCACAAACTAGGATGCACTATATGATTCTATTTTGTTTGTCCTTTTTGATGTAACTTTGATTTACAAAATAATGTACGTTTAGACGTGCACGTTCATTCTTCACCGAATAGATGATATCACACCACACGCACCACCAAATTTCTAACAGTCCTTCACCACTGTCCATTGGACCCCAAATACCACTTGCTCACACTCCTCACCCCTTTCCCCTCTGGTAACCTCAGCTCTGTTTTCAATGTCCAAGGGTTAGTTTATGTTTTGTCTGTTCATTATATTCCACATATGAGTGAGATCATCCAGTATTTGTCTTTCCCCTTTTGACTTATTTCACTTAGCATATTCCCCTTAGTATATTAGTATAGTTCCATCTGTGTTGTTGCAAATGGCAGGGTTTCATCTTTTTTCGTGGTTGTATAGTACTCTATTGTGTGTGTGTGTGTGTGTTCACCACATCTTCTCTATATGATTCCATTTTTATGAAGTTCTAGAACCAGCAAGACTATTTTATGGTGATGAAAGTCATTAAGTAGTTATTTATGGAGATGAGGGAAATGACTGAAAAGGGGCATAAGACATCTTCCTGGGCTATGGAAATGTTTTAGATCTTGACAAAACTCATCAGATTGAACACATAACAAATGTGTAGTTTGCTAGGGATGCTACAACACAAGGCCAGACTGGGTGACTTAAACAACAGAAGTGCATTGTGTCACCGTTACAGAGACAAAAGTCTAAGATCAAGGAATGAGTAAGTCTGGTTTCTCTGGAAGCTTCTTTTCTTGATCTATATACATGGCCACCTTCTCTCTCTGCCCTCACATTGTCATCTCTTTGTTGGCTGTTATGTGTGTACTGATCTCCTTTCTTATATTGGATTAGAGCCCACCCTGAAGACCCCTGTTTTAATTTAATTATCTTTTTAAAGGTCCTCTTTGCAAATACAGTCACATTTGGAGTTACTAGAAGTTAGTACTTCAACACAGAAATTTGGAGGAGAGGGCACAGTCTACAGTAATAATTGCGTAGCTGTTTTATTAAATGGTCCATATTCCCTTAAGAAGAGGACAAGTGAACCTCAGTGAGTAATGAGGAGGTCTGCTCTACAGTGTTAAAGGCACAGTGGAAGCATTACAATACCACAACAGCCACCGTTTATTGAATGAAGCCTTTTACATGGATCAACTGATTTCATCTTTGCAACTGTTCTTTGAAGCATAGGCACCATTATTATCTTCATTTTATTAATGAGGAAACAGAGAGGTTAAGAAGTTTACTTAAGGTCACATAGCTAGAAAGCGGCCAACCCCCCACTTGAACAGAAGCAGGCTAGACCCAGAGACTTAACAACCATCACACAGCTCTGTCCCACTAGCTAGAGAAGAAATCGCTGATAGTTAGGTGCCTCGGAATGCAGAGGTATCCAGAAATCCTGGGGCTCTTCTAAAGGACAAAGCAGGATGGACTAACAGGAGGCAGCTAGTTATCTTAATTCTAACCCCTGGTCTACCTCTCGCTGGCTACATGAGAGGCAGGCAGGGAGCTAGACTGACAGACAGCCCTGAGGAAGTAGGTGTCACAGCCAAGAATGGAATGGGTCGGGGCTAAAGGCCAGAAGCCCACCTTGAGTGACCCATAGTGGACTGTGATTTAGGTGTATCATGGACTTGAACCCTATTTGTTTGCTCAAGTGTTCCGTAAAGTCTCTTTGAAGAAGCCATTCTGTCTGGGGTACTATTATTGGGACTTGGTTTATCAACATGGTTAAAGTGCGCTGGCTTCTCAGGCCAGCTCTTGCTCAGTCATTAAGTGTCTCCCCTCAGAACTGACAGAAAGGAACGGGCAATTACCTGCCAGCTCTCAGTTTTGAACCTGTGATGTTTCCCTAACTGGACTTGAGCAAGTCAGACTTTTGATCTTTGACATTTACAGAGTGTCCCAGTGCACTTAGTAGGATAGAGATTATAAATAGATAGTAAGCTGGTCCTGGACTTTTTATTAAACATCTACCAAGAACCTTACATCTGTATAGGGAATCTCAAAACCACCTACACCCATCATCACCACATGGCTGACAAATCAGGACTGACAAGCCTTGGGTAAGTGGAACAGAGACTTTTCCTCAACAGGCCCAACAAACCGATGCCAGATCACAACTGTAACACAGAGTTTTGTTTCTGCCCTTTAGCTTCACTTTCCTGTCTGGAAACAGCTGGTCTCTGTGACTTATTTAGGTGGAATTTCCCCCTAAGCACTGTGTTCTTGTATTTATCTTCCAAAGATGAGAGAATAATTGAGTTTGATGTGAAGTGTGCAGTAGTGACCCTTCAGGGAGGAGAGCACTAGAAGGACAGTTTGTGGGCTTTACTTGAGGTGTAAGGCCAAGAGGGAATTTTGGAGGAGAAGGAGGAAGAAGAGAGGAACAATTTTACCTCAGAGAACAAACGTCACTTTACCACAGAGAACATTAGGCTTATCTGTGCCTCTCTCACATCTATGTAAACGTGGTGGTCAAACAAAGAGCCTCTCCTGAAGAATGGGAATGAGTGAGGCCTATGGTCATATTGTGGTCAATATGAATTAACAGATGGGCTAACTTTCAGCCATCAGACTGAGCATTGCCCATCTAGCTTGAAACAGGAGCATCACCTAATGTGAGGAGGGAATGATAGAAAGTTACTTGACAGTTGATACTTTCCACATAGAGTTACCAGAAATCAGTGTCACTTTTCTCACTGACATTCTTTTATGATTTACTCAGTGATTCGTAGGTAAACTAAGTTATAATAAAATACATTTTCCACATGAGTATAAATAGAGCGATTTTCATTTTATGAAGAAGCACTTTTTTTTTTTAAACCTGAATTGGCAAAATTTGTCTATCACTGCTCTACTCATCCACCATGGAGATTGGTGACCTTTCTGGGACTCCATTGGGAGTTTATAGCCATCCAGAACAACCACTTAACGTTTTCTGAGGTTACCTCAGTCATGTGATAGATGACCTTGTGGTAGATGACACTGTTGGCTTCAATGCTTCACCTCTCCCTATATTCACCCCTGTTGCCATGTGAATTGGCGTGTTTCCTCTCTCCACTGATATTGGAATTGGCCTTGTGACTCACCGTGACCGCTGAGATGTTGGCAGAAGTGACACCAGCAAAAGTGTGAAATGAACTTGTGCCCACTCAAGTGGCAATTGCTGCCCCTCAGAATGAAAACACATGGAGCAGATCCAAATGCCCCCCTACAGCTTAGGTTCAGCCGAGGCTGGGCCCATTGATCCGCAGACACCTGCAGATCTGTAAATGTAAGATGAAGTACTTCTTTGCTTCCCATTGAATTTGAGGATGTGTAGTAATGGCTGAATGTTACAGAAGTCTTTAGAGATTTTTTCATTTAACTTAATAATGCTATATGGGGGTACTACTATCATTCCCATCTTGAAGAAGGGGAAACTCATTCTTAGAGACATTAACTAATTTGCTCAGGTTCACATTGCTAAGGAATGTCAAAGCGGGGATTCAAAAAACATGTGTGTGGGATTCTAAGCTTTGTGTTGCTAGCAACAATATTTCCTTTGTACCTACAGCTACAGGGCAAGGAGAGCTCAACTACCTTATCATTTCCTGCACAACCTAAATGTCAGCCAGCTGACTTCCTGTTTTTGCATCCTTGGACATTTTGAAACCTTGAGTATTTTTTCCCCCCAGGACTAATTCATCTTGTAACTGTAAGTCTGAATGTTTTGATCACCTTCACCCATTTCACCTACCCCTTCCTTACCTTTTGCCTCTGCTACCACCAATCAGCCCCTGTACCTATGTGTTTGGTATTTTGTTTGTTTAGATTCCACATATACGTGAAATCACCTGGTATTTGTTTTTCTCTGCTTGACCTACATCACTTAATATAATATCCTCAACGTCCATCCATATCGTCAAGAAAGTCAGGGCTTCCTTTTTATAGCAGAATACGATTCCATTGTGTATGTGCGTGTGTGCGCACAGGTAATAGACTTTTCTTTATCCATTCATCCATCAGTGGAAACAGGTTGTTTCTCTATCTTGACTATTGTAAATAACACTATATTGAACATGGAGATACAGATATTTTTTTGAGATAGTGATTTAATTTTCTTGGGATAAATACCCAGAAGTGGAATTGCTGGATAGATAGCATGGCAGTTCTATTTTAAATTTTTTGAGGAAACTTTATACAGTTTTTTTTAATGGCTGCACCAATTTACATTCCCACTAACAATACACAATTCCCTTTACTCCTCATCCTCACCAACACTTGTTATTTCTTGTCTTTTTGACAATGGCCATTCTAATAGGTGGGAGGACATATCACATTGTGATTTTGATTGGCATTTCCCTAATGATTTGGTGATAGTAAGCATCTTTTCATGCACTTGTTGGTCATTTGTATGTCTTCTTTGAAAAAAAAATGTCTATTCAGATCATTTGACCATTTTTAAATCAGACTTTTTTTTTCTATTGAATTGTATATATTCTTTATGTAATTAGATATTAACCGCTTTCAGGTATATAATTTGCAAATATTTTCTCCCATTCCATAAGCTACCTTTCCAGTTTATTGATGGTTTTCTTTGCTATACAGAAACTTTTTAGTTTGAAGTAGTCCAACTTGTTTACTTTTAGCTTTGATTGCCTTTGCTTTTGGTGTCAAATCTAAAAAAAAAATATATTACCAAGACCAATATCAAGGAGCTTATCCCATATGTATTCTTCTAGGAGTTCTGTGGTTTCAGATTTCACAGTCAAATCTTAAATTCATTTTAAGTTGTCTTTTGTGTATGATGTAAGATATGGTTCCAATTTTATTCTTTTGTATGTGGTATCCAGTATTCCCAACACCATTTGTTAAAGAGACATACTTTATAATGTATATATGGGTTTATTTCTGGGCTATCTATTCTGTTCCATTGAATTATATGTGTTTGTTTTCAGCTAATATTATATTGCTCTGATTTCTATAGCTTTGCAATATAGTTTGGAATCAGGAGGTGTAACGGCCCCAGCTTTTTTTACTCTCAAGATTACTTTACTTATTCAGGATATTTTGTAGTTCCATATAAAATTTAGTAATTTTTTCTATGTCTGTGAAAAAATGTCATTGCAATTTTGATGGGTTTGCACTGAATCTGTAAATTGCTTTAGGTTGTATGGACATTGGAACAGTTTAATTCTTGCAATTCACAAGCATGGAATATCTTTCCATTTATTTGTTTCTTGTTCAATGTCGCTCATCAGTGTCTTATAGCTTTCAGTATAGAGGTCTTTTACCTCCTTGGCACTATTGTAAATGGCATCATTTTCTTAATTTCTTTTTGCAATAGTTCATTATAAGTATATAGAAATACAACTGAATTTTCTTTTGTGATTTTGTACCCTCCAGCTTTACTGAAATGATTTTAACAGTTTTTGTAAAGTAATTACAGTTTCGTAAAGTAATTACGTTTTTTTTAAATATTACTATCATGTCACCAGCAGATAGATATGCTTTCATTTCTTCCTTTCTGATTTGGATAACCATTTTGTTTCTTGACTAATCACTCAGGCTAAGATTTCCAGTAGTATGTTGAATGAAAGTGACAAAAGTAGAGATCCCTGTATTGTTCCTGTTCTTAGAGAAAAAGTCTTCAGTTTTTCAGTACTGAGTGTGATGTTAGCTGCGAGCTTGTTATATATGAACCTTATTATGGTTAGGGACATACCTTCTTTGCCCAATTTGTTGACAGTTTTTTATCATGAAAGTACTTTGAATTTTCTCAATATTTTTTTCCGTATCTATTGAGAAAATCAGATGATTTTTATCCTTCATTTTGTTAATGAGGTATAGCACATTAATTTGCATATTTGGAATAATCTTGCATCCCAGGGATAAATCCCAGTTGATTGTGATGTGTGATTATTTCAGTGTACTGTTTAATTCAGTTTATTGATATTTTGTTGAAGATTTTTACACATATATGCACCAGGGTTATTGGTCTGTACTTTATTGTATTGTCTTTGTCTGACTTTGGTATCATAATATCTTAAAATGAGTTTGGAAGTATCCCTTCCTCTTACATTTTTTTATAATAATTTGAGAAGGATTGGTATTAAATTCTCTTTAAATGTTTGGTAGACTTCACTAGTAAAAGCATCTGGTCCTGGATTTTTCTTCGTTGGGAGGTTTTTGAGTACTGATTGGATCTCCTTACTAGTAGCTGATCTGTTCATATTTACTATTTATTCATGAGTCATCATGGTAGTTGGTATCTTACTAGAAATGTATCCATTTCTCATAGACTATCTACTTTGTTGGCATGTAATTGTTAATAATAGTTTGTTATAATCTTTAGTATTTTATTTGAGTCTTCTCCACTTTTTCTTAGTCTAATTAAAGGTTTGTTAAGTTTGTGTATAGTTTCAAAAAATCAACTCTTTATGACAAAACAGGCCAAACTAAAATTAAATAATTGGGACTACATCAAACTAAAAAGGTTCTGCACAGTGAAAGAAACCACCACTAAAACAAAAAGGCAACCTACTGAATTGGAGAAGATATTTACACAAGATACATCAGATAAGAGCTAAATCTCCAAAATATAAAAAGAGTTCATATACCTCAACAACAAGAAAAGCAAATGACTCACTCAAAAATATGGGCAGAAGAACTAAATACACACCTGTGTAATAAAGACATGCAGATGGCCTACAGACACACATGAAAAAAGTGTGCTACGTCATCATCAGAGAAATGCAAGTAAAAATGCCAGTGAGAATCACCTCATACCCATGAGAAAGGCCTATATCAAAAAGACTAGAAATAAGTGTTAGAGGGAGTATGGAGAAAAAGGAAGCCTCCTACACTGTTGATGGGAATGTAAATTAATGCAACCTCTCTGGAAAACAGTATGGAGATGCCTCAAAAAAATAGAGATGGATCTACCATTTGATCCAGCAATCTCACTCCTAGACATATACCCAGAGGATACAAAATCTCTAATGAGAAGAAATATCTGCATCTCTATTCTCGTAGCAGCACAATTCACAATAGCCAAGACATGGAAAAAAACTAACTAACCATATATGTATAAAGAAGCTATGGCATATGTAGTCAATAAAATTCTATGCAGCTATTTAAAAAGATGAAATTGTGCCCTTTGCAATAATCCGGATAGAAGTGGAGGGGATCATGTTAAGCGAAATAAGTAGAGATGGAAAGAAATACAGGATGGTTTCACTCATATGTGGAATATAATGAAATTAAATGAACAGACAAACCCCAACAAAATTCACAGGGCACAAGACAGTAGCTACCAGGGTGGCAGGAGCAGGGAGGGGAGGAGAGAACAAGGTGGCAATAAAGGACACCAGAACTCTGGTGGCAGATGTGGTATGAAATTCTTACAGACCGGGACATAATTTCAGTATCCTAAAATGAATGTAACATTATAACAAAAGAAATAATAACATTAATTTTAAGAGCTCTTAGGTTTTTCATCTTTTCTACTATTTTTCTATCTTCTATTTTAGTTCATGTTTACTCTGATCTTTGTTATTTTCTTTTTTCTACCAACTTTGGACGTAGTTTTTTTTTCTTCTATTTCTAGTTCTTTGGTATATAAAGATAGGTTGTTTATTTGCGATTTTTCTATTTTCCCTTAATGTAAATAAACATTGATGACCATAAACATCCTTTGTAGAACTGTTTTTACAAAAACCTATAAATTTGGGTATGTTGTGTTGCCATTTTCATTTGTTTTAAGATACTCTTTCATTTATCCTTTGACCCATTGGATGTTCTGGAGTATGTGTTTAAATTTCCACATATTTACAAAATTTCCAGTTACCCTCTTGAAATTGATTTCTAATTTTCTACCATTGTTGTAAGAAAAGACCCTTAATATGATTTTAGTTTTCTTAAAACTGGCTAAGACTTGTTTTTTGACGTGTCCTGGAGGATGTTTCATGTGTGCTTGAGAAAAATGTACTCTACTTTTGTTGGATGAAATTTCTGTATAGTTCTGTCAGATCTAACTGATTTAATGTCTAGCATTAAGTCCAAAGTTTCCTTGTTGATTTTCTTTGTGAATAATCTATCCATTGTTGAAAAGGGGACGCTGAAATCTACTATTATTGTATTTGTGTATTTCTCCCTTCAGATCTATTAGTATTTGCGTTGTATATTTGAGTGCTCTTCTGTTCACATGCATAAATAGGCTAAATTATTATGTTCTCTTGGTGACTTGTCTGGCCTCACAAAACAAATTCGAAAGTGTTTCAAACTCATGTATATTCTAAAAGAAACGGAATAGAAGTGGTGTTAGTTCTTATTTGTTTGGTAGTATTCTCCAGTGAAACCACTGGGGCCTGGACTTTCTTTTTTGAAAGGTTTTCAACTGAAAGCTTAGTTGTGAAAATTGCTACAGAACTATGCAAGTTATTTATATCAGCTTAAGTGAATTTAGATCATTTGTTTGCTAAGACTTGACTCTTTCATCTAAGTTGTCAAATCCATGTGGGTAGAACTGTTCATAGTATTTTTTATATTATTTTTTAATGTCAATGGCGTTCAATCCTGGCATTGGTGAATTAGAATTTTTCCTTCTTTTTCAATATTGGAGCAACTTATCAATTTTATGAATCTTTTCAAACAACTGCTTTGGTTGCCTGGATTTTTTTTACTGTTCTTTCTCAATTTCATTCCTTTGTCTTTATTATTTTCTTCTGTCCAATTTCACTGTCTTTTTCTTCTTCTTTTTCTAGTATCTAGGTTAGATGATTAATTTTAACCACTTTTTATATTGAATGTATATATTTAATACTATTAATTTCCCTTTCAGCAGAATTTTAGTTGTATCCTGACCATTTTGAATGTTGTGTTTTCCTTTATCTTCCACTTACTTTCTAATTTCCCTTTATTTTTTACCAAAATTTAGAAGTGAGTGTTAAATTTCTAAATGTTTGAGAACTTCCTTTTATCTTTGTTATTGATTTATAATTTAATCCATTATGGTGAGAGAACATACTTTGACTGATTTCAAGTCTTTAAAATGTATTATTTATTTTATGATCTAGTATATTGTTTATTTTGATGAATTTGCCATGTTTACTTGAAAACAATGTATATTTTGATGGTTTTAGCTAAAGAGTTCTAGAAAGATCCATAAGATTCAGTAGGTTGATGCTGTTGTTCACTTCTTCTATTCGCTTAGTTATTTTCTGTGGACTCGGTCTATCAGTTTCCAAAAGGAAAATGTTGACGTTTCCATCTGTAATTGTGGATTTGTCTATTTATCCTTCCAGTTTAGTCCATTTTTTTATGTACTATGGTATTCTGTTGTTAGATACATATGCATTTAAAGGTGTCATGCATTCTTAGAAATTGACTCTTTTATCAATATCTGCCTTGATTCCTGGTTACTTTTCTTCCCTCTAAAGTCTATATGATATTAGTATAGTCACTTCATCTGCTTTCTTTTGATTAATCTATATTTTTTTTATCTTTCTACTTTTAACATAGCTATATCACTATAAATGAAGTGAGTTTCTTTTAAATAGTATATATTTTTGATCAGTTAAAAATCTGTTCTCACAATATTTGCCTTTCACTTGTTTATTTTGACCATTTTTATCTAACGTGTTTTGATTTACACAATTTCATTATTTTCTCTTTGCTTCCTCTGTTTTTCATTACTTTTCTACCTTTTGCCCATCTTTTTTTGGTTGTTTGAACATTTAAAAATATATATTTAAGTGAATCTATCTTGTTTGCTTTTATGATATCATTTTGTATAGGTTTACGACTAGTTGCTCTAGATATTAGAATGTACATATTTAACTTTTCCCATTCTACTTAGAATTAATATTTGAACATTGTAAGTGTAAGACAGAAACCACTCCATAAGTCCCTTTACATTCTCATATTTATGCTGTAGTTGTCTTATATATTACATCTTAAAACACTGACAACTCCATCAGACAATGCTATAATTTTTGCTTTCAACTGTCAAAAATATAGTCAAAAACTTAAGAGGAACAGTCAATTTTATTTGCTCAGTAAATAATGTTAGTAATAATAAATATTTACTATTTATATTACTATTTCTGTTACTTTTCCTACATTTTGAATGTTCCAAGGTTCCTTTTGGTATCATTGCTTTTGTGTCTTAAGACATTCCTTTAACAATTATTTTAGAACAGACCTCTGGCAATGTATTATCTTACTTTTGTTTCATTTAGGAGTATCTTTATTTCATCTTCACTCCTGAAGAATATTTTTACAGAATACAGATTCATAGGTTCATTATTTTTTCAGCACTTGAAAAATATTGTGCCACTTTCTTCTGGCCTCCATAGTTTCTGAAGAAAAATTCATAGTCATTGAAATAATTGTTTTCTTATAAATAAGCTATTGTTTCTCTACAGCTGATTTTAAGATTTTTGCTTGTTTGTTTGTTTCCAGTAGTTTGATTATATTATATATACCTATGGGTTTCTTTGAGTTTATCTTCTCTGGAGTTCACTCATTTTCTTGAATGTATAGATAATTTATGTGCTTTACCAAGCTGGGGATATTTTCAACCATTATTTCTTCAAATATTTTTTTCAACATGGTGTCCTTCCTCTTCTTTGGGACACTGATGAAGCAATTATTAGACCCTTGGGTATTGTCCCACAGATTTCTGAGGTTCTGTTATTTCTTAAAAACAATTTTCTGTTATTCAAATTGGTTAATTTCTCTTGATTATTTTCTCCATCATTTACATTCTATTATTGAGATTATTTAGTGAGCTTTACATTTTTTTCAGTTAATGCATTTTTTTCTCTAAAATTTTCACTAGTTTTTTAATGTACCTTTTATTTTATTATTGTTGAGACTTTTTAATCTTCTCATTCATTTCAAGGGTGTTCACCCTTATTTCTCAGTGTATTTTTATAATAGTTATTTAAAAATCTTAGTTTGACAATTTCAACATCTCTGTCATCTTACCATTATAACCTGCTTCTTTGTATGCCGAGCAATTTGGGATTCTATTCTAGATGTTTTGAATACTATGTTATTAGATTCCTGATCTTGTTTAAATATTATGGAGAGTGTTTCTATTTATTGTTTTAACAGACAATCAACCTGGATCCTTTCAGACTGCCTTCTGTGGTTTGTGGTCTTTTTGTCAGTTCTGATTTCAAAGTCTTTGCTATTTAATTTGGATCTGACTCATGTATGCACAATCCAGTGGACAATCTTCAACCTGCATGTTGATCTATCTTTTTGTTGCGTTCTCAAAAATTTGGGGATTTTTATTTAGGGTCACATCCATGCATGCACAGTTTTGAGATGATCCCATCAATTCATAAACAACTTTAAGGGCTCCCTTTCACAAGCTTCTCCTTTTCTGTGATTTCCCCAGTTTTTTTCCATTTTCCTAGGATTCCTTTTTTCAGTCCTTTAGCCATATAATCCATCCAAAGAACATTGGCGGGTAAACTCTGGCATAAAGTACTTCACTATAGGGTAGTTCCTCCAGAATAATATTTATTGAGTACTTATCATATGCTAGGCTCTATTTTAAGCAGTCTGGATATAATATCTCATTTTATGCTCACAACAGCCCTATGAAGAAATTATTATTGCCATTCTTGTTTTACAGATTGGGAAACTGAGGTCAGAGGGATAACTCACCTAAGAATGTGCAGCTATATATGATGAAGTAAGTAGTGGACCAGTATTTAAACACATCTATAATGTGGCCCCATTGTATGAGTCATTCTTTAGTCCCATCCATTTTGCATACACTTCCATTAAAGCAATTATGGTATAATAATTATTTTAAATAAATAATAAATGATCATTTTATTGCTACTATCTCCATAGCAATGAGTCTCTCTTTTCACAGTTGAATCACTGACAAGCACCAAGTGTATTCGTTCCCTAGGGCTTCCATAACAAATTACCACACACTGGGTGGCTCAAAAATAATAAAAATTTATTTTCTTATAGTTCTGGAAGCCAGATGTCTGAAATCAAGGTGTTAGAAGTTCCATGCTCTCTCTGAAGATTTTAGAGAACAATCATCCTTGCTTCTTCCAATGTTCGGTGACTCTCAGCGTTCTTCTTTCTTCTCCAATCTCTGCTTCCACCTTTATATGGCATTCCTTTCTGTACATTCGTGACTTTTCTTTTTTATGTATGTATATCTCTAATCTGTGTTTCTTATAAGAATGCTCATAATTGGATATAGGCCCATCCTAATAATCCAGGAAATGTCATCTTGCGATCATTAATGTAAATACATCTGAAAATATCCTTTTTCTAAATGAGTCATATTGACAGCTTCTGGGACAAGGACATACCTTTTGGAGACCAACATTCAACCCACTATACCTAGCATAGACTACATTGTGTGCTCAGTCAATACTGTACCAGTTATACATTTTCTCCACGGCAAATGATTAAATTGAAGTCAGACTAGCTTAATCAAAAAGGGAATTTATTTGCTTACATAACTGGCAAGTCGGAGGGTACCTCTGGCATCAGACATGGCTGGAGCCAGGGAGTGACTCAACGGTATCTTTCAGTCTTTACATCTTTCAACTCTTCTTCCCTTTTGATGCTGCCTTATTTTAAGAAGCTTCACCATCAAAAAAAAAAGAGAGGAGAGACACTTATTCTGCCAGTACCCATATATCCAATCTCAGTGAAGATTTTGATTGTTCTCATTTAAGTCACCCACCCATCTTTGAATGAATCACCATGGCCAAAAGAATGGAGGTATTTAGTTGGCCAACACGTCCATGACCAACTCTAGCTGGGGAATATGGTGGTGGAGTTAGAGGTGGGTAGAGAACAAGGCATCATGATTAATATCCTACTAGAACCAAACACACTGAAGGTGAGTCTATTCTCTAGAGGGGAGAAACCAACCAACGGGGGATGGTACTGAATCGAATTCTCACTGAGGAGCCCAATAACCTATGTCTGCTATAATTTCCAAGACTATGGTATTTGGAAACAACAGCGCATTGCTGTTGGTTGACTTCATAGGCCTTTTCAATATGTATCGTCTATGAGTCTTTCATATTCCTAATTAGCTCAACCTGCTTGACTTCATCCTACTCATCTCTGAGCTTATAAGCTTCCGACACTCTCCAGAAGTTAACTATTTACGATACAGATGCGCAGGGGAAGTTTCTTTTCTCTTTGCAAGTTTGGGTTTGCAACGCTTTGGAGACCTTTGACTGTTCCCAAGGTGCCCTGGTGCAGATAGGAGGGGTGATGTCTAGATGCTGGCACCATCGTAGGGCATAATCGAGATTCTAGCCCAAGCCTTCCTTGTTTCTCAATACCCTATGCCTTTGCACGCCCAACTTTCTAAATAGCCTCACAAAAGCATGACCCTGCTGTAGCCCCCAAATCAATAGTACATAGACCATCTTGGTCCTTACCCACAGAGGTTTATTAAGGTTGGAACCAGAAAAATCTCATTATAGTATGGTCTCACCTCCTTTATGACCTCATGTTGAGGACTCTGTTGGGTCAGGGCTCAAGTGCATTCTAATGCACAGGATGCTGGGTATCCAGCATCCTTTTCTCTAACTGTATCCCCCACTCAACTCCCGATAACCCTCCCCAACTCTTCTATTAAGCTTCCCTACTTCTGTCAGTTTGAATAATCCCAGAGCAGCTTATTTTCTGAGAGGACTCTTATCCAAGTTCTCTTCATTGTGGGTTCCCCTGTGGTACCATATTATTGCCTTGTTCTCTTACCCCTGTGCCCTGCCACACATCAGATTGGTTATACTTCTGATTCCAGTAGTATGGGGGGTGGACAGGTCCACGTGTGCTTAGGTTCACATGTCTCATAAAGAGTAAAAACCATGCCTTTGCGCTCTGTGCCAAGACACTGATACACAGTTCAGAAGTTCAGCAGTGTCAACACACGCCGGGGCAGCCCTCAAGCAAGCGGGGATGGGATTGAGTAGAATTCATCTTTCTGCCTCCCACCTTTGAGGTGGACATTTTGGGGAGATATTCTGTATGCTTAAGGCGTAAGGGCAGAACTGGGCCCTGAAAATACACTCTTCTATCGCCTTTTTCATCTCTATTTCAGTCTCTCCACTTCTTCACTCCTTGGAATCACTTTCCAAACAACTCGCCAGTTCTCAAATACTTGTTTCAGGCTCTGCTTTATGTAACCCAAATATGATGGAGCCTCACTTGCCAAGCAAAGACCGTATGACCCCAGTGACAGTCCACACCTCACTGTTTCTCTCCTTACAGGGCCCAGGACTGGCTTTAGCTGTGGATGGTAGAAAATGAGGAGGAAGGAGGGTGTAACCGTAGGCCAGGCATCTACGTGGAGAGGCAGTGTGGCATAGTGGTGTAGGGGTGCAGGAAAATTCCCCCATCTCTCTGAGAATCTTATCCAGCTGGTCAAGCAAACAAATTATCAACAGATTTATAGGAGACAAGGATGAAATTTAAGGACATACTGAAGGAGACTTTACATAGCTTTAAATTCTACAGTAAATGGCATAGTCAGGACCTCATACCCTGAGCTAAGGAATGAGATAGGGACTTGGGGCATCAAGGAGAGAGCACCCCCTTCACATGAGGGGGTGACTTCATTTGACAAAACCTTGCCTCTAGATATTTGTCCTGCCATAAGATAGGCTTCTCTGATTTTTTTTTTTTAAGTTATTTTGGGCAATAACCCTATATCTAGGCCTCTCTATTCTTTAAGGAAAGGATAACATCTTCCCTTGAGTCTGGTCTTCTCTTGGAAAGGGTCTATCTGAACACTTCTGGGGAGACCAATCCCACAGTGGAAAGGGTTTGGGTTGCGGTCTGTTTCTGCTCTTAGTGATAGCATCACATAACAGCGTCCAAATTTCAAATCCTCACTCTGCCATTTCTTGGCAGTATCACCTAGATTACTCTGTCTGGGCCTCTCTCTCCTGGTGGAATACATTTACTCCCACGGACAATCTACCAAACTCTATTAATAAGCCACAAAGCCAAGTGGCTTGGTCTTCATGGTTGTTTATGCCACCAGTAGAGATAGAGCTGTATGATTTGCTTTTTCTGACAGTCACCTCCCTTTAAGAATGTAGTGCAGCCTTCAAAATGGTCTGTTTCCTGGGTACCCTAACCAAACTCATGCCCCCAGAACTCTTTCCTCCTCCAAGAGCGTCCTACTGTATAGCCAATGAGTAGTAGAAGTCTGTAATCAGTGATTGTTTAGTGATCTCTGTCCTGAGACAAAGAATCCCTCTTGTTGCCTGTGACTCAGTGGATGACAGCATCACGGCCCAGGCCCTTGTTGGAGGGTCTTCACTGCACTGTGGCCATGTCTGCATAGTTACCCATCTGACAATCCCCCATCATCTACGAAACAAGCCCTGGAAGCATTGGCCCAGCCCAATGTTCACAGATGATTCCTGGTGTCTTTCATCTCCTGAGCCCAGAGGACAAACTCTTTTCCTTTGTGTTCTATTTTGACATTATTCTGCCTCTTTGTTCCCATTTTAGGGCAGTGTAAGAGGAGCTGTGCATTAGCTTTTGTGAGCTGTAATGAAGCAGGATTTGACAGCATTTCATATCAGGTATCATCTTTTGTGTGCATGGGGAGAAGGGTTGAGAAATGTTCCTTTAACTGGTGCCAGAAGAGAAGGCAGAGAAATACAAGGAAAAAAAAATCTGATAACTACTTTTTTCCATTAAAGTCCCAGCCCTTTTCTAAAACATGTTATTCGTCTACATTTCAAATCAGTTGGGAATCATATCTTTCCACAACAGCATTTCCTTACTTCCTGGAAACATATATCACAGGATGTATAATAAATGTTTATGCTAGCTGTAAAGAGGAAAGTAACATTTCATAAAATTTACCATAGACCCCAAGGTGAATTTAATGTAGGAACCTGAATGACGAATCCCAAAGCAAGTGAATTTGGGCTTAAAGCCCATCCTGAACTGACTTCATTGATGTTCAGGAAAAAATTCAGCAACAAAACTTCCTGAGGTCCCTGCAAGAATGAATTGGATCTCAGGGCTTCATTAACCCTACCCTTGCCTCTGCCTCTTTCTGATGCCCCATGTGAAGGATTAGTACTGAGCAGTTGGAGGGCTGGCTCCTCCCAGTGTCTTTGAAGGACAAGACAAGAAGAAACAGCTGAAAATAGCCACGAGCTAAAGTAGCCTAACAGGAATGATTTCAGTTACACAAAAAGGACTGATTCTTCCAGTCTGAGATGCTCCCGAGTCAGCCGTGGCTCACCGTGTTGGGGGAGGGGCAGGAAACAACAGAAATTGGGGCTGCCTGTAAAATGGAACCAGTTGTGCTGCTCAGGAAGGTTGAGGCCCACTCAACACAGACTTGGGGACCTACGTAATTGGGCTGCCTGTGCCCCACCCACCCCAACCCCCGGGTCCGTGTTTATTTGTGAATCCCTGTAGCTGGAATTGGACTCAAGTGTTTTTCTAGATACTGTGGGCGGAGCCACATGGGGGAAATAGAAGCAGGAAACGATTTTCCTGCGTGTGTTCTGCCTGTGCTTTTTATGAATGGCCAGGAGAAAAGAATCCATGGGTAAGATCTGAAATGAGTCATTTCCCTGTAACCTGAAAGTTCAAGCAAACATCTTCGAAAGAAAACGTCTCTGGCCTGAGGGAAAAATGAGGGGACCCTGAACGCAGTCTGTAATGGGACAGATGGCCTGTGCCGCTGTGACCATAGGAGTAGAATTCACAAAACTAAGCAGATCCTGCTCAGAAGCTGACACACGCTGAGATTCAGCCCCTCCCACACCACCCATTCCTGGTTCCTACCCACTCCTATCATGGGGGGAAACAAAAGTCATGGAAATAGCACATATCTGGAAAGAATGAACTCATAGTCCATCCAGTGAGAATGTTTCCTCAAACAACACACATCCTGCCATACCCTGTGGAAGGCCAAGGCACTAGGCAGAGGTCAGTACAAACAACATTTAAGGAGGAGCTGACTCTCAAAAATGGACTCTGCCCTTGTGGGCCCCGGAGTGTGCGTGCCTCCTTCAGTTTCACCCCGTGGCACCAGGGATGCCTGGTTTTGCGTAGTTAGGGATAGGTCACCAACCTGGGAGACTAGGAGCAGCTGTCTTTCCTTCAAAAGGGCATCTGGTGGCTGACCCAGTCCAGAAACGGCTCAAAGGGGCCTCAGGGGCCAGCCTCGGGTCATTTCCGGCCTGCGGCTCCCACAGTCCCTCCAAGTTCTAAAAAAACAATTTTCCGTCTACAGCTGCGCTTGCTGGGAAGTATCAAAGCCGAGTGCGATGCAGTCAAAGAACCCAAGATGCCAGCCCCTTAGTGGACCAAACTGAAGAGACCCTTCCTAACCAGCAAGCAGGGGATTTGGCTGAACCATTACAGAGCTGTGGGTTTTCCCATCCTGTCCGAGGGCTAGTTTTTGCTCCTTCATTAGCACACTCACCTTCTAGCCCTTAAAAGTACCCTGGGAGAGCAGCGTTTAGGTCAATCACTAATGAAGGACACAAGCCACATACCCCTGGGTTCCAGTCCCGGGTCCAGAGGAAACAACCAGTGTAAACAACTAAATGGAAATAAAATGAAAATGCTTCTTCCCCGCCTCCAAAAAAGCAAAAACAAAAAAACCAAACCTGAGCAGCCTCCCCTCTGAGGAACAGGGCATTGCTACCCTGCCTGGCCAGCTCACTGACTCCGCTTTGCAAATAACTACACATTTTTTAACATGTGTGGTCTTCGTTTTACTCCCTGATAATGTTAAGTTCCAGGAATGTGCTTTCTCCTCCCAGGGCACGGGAACTGGGGGAGAAAGGAGAGTATCTTCCATTTCCCATGTGGGTTGGGCAAAGAACAAGCTTCTCTGTTTATCACGAACTGGGTGGGTCCCTGCTGTTAAGCAGCCCAGTAATCCAATAACCATCCAGTTAAGTCAGGGCAGTCGCTGGAGCTTTCTCCTGAATCTTCCCGCAGTCCCTCCTCGTGCCTTCTTCCACTGCACGCCCCCCAGCGTCAGTGAGCCCTGCAGACCCTGCTGTGCAATGGAGATGGACAGGCATTGGGTAGGGGGTTGAAAACAGTCAGGGAGACTTCATCCTGCTTTATCCACTAAAGAAAGCGGGTGATGAAACCTGGGAATGGGTTCACAGCCAGAAATCTGGGGGCTTGTGGAATCCAGAAGAGGTGCTGGTACTAACCTCCAAGGTGTTTCTCCTTCTTCACAGCTAGACTCAAAAGCCCCTGAGCACCCACCGCCCCCCACCCTCCCCACCAGGGCCAGGATCTCCCAAACAGCAGGATCCGGAAAAGACATTAGCAAGTGCTGGTTAGAAATGCAGACTCCCAGGTTTGGGCTATTGTGATGTTTTCATTCATAGGTGGAATGTAAAGAAACCCAACAAAGGAACTAAGGAAGCACAAGGAAACTCCCAGGAGGCAAGGGTGTGGTTATCAGAGTGGGTGGGAAGTGGAGTAGAGAATGGGGGGGCTGAAAGAGTAAAAATGACCGAGGTGACAGAAAGTAAGTGAACTCTGGTGGGGGTGTGGCGCATTGACTGAGGTGTAATTTGGTTATGCTGAAAATCATAAAGTAATGTAAATGGAAGGAAAAACACGATGAAAAAAATTCAGACTGCCAGGCCCCTCGCTGGATAACTGAAGCCACTGTGCAAAGTGGAAGTGTCTCTGGGAGGTGGCTGAGGGGATTGAGATAGCAAGAAAAATTCTTCCCGCTTCCCTGTTGTTAGGTGCATGAGCTGAGAAGCAGGACCCCAGGGGTAGGCGGTACATAATAATGAAGTTGGGTGCCTAGAATCTGGAGCCAGACATGCTCTACCTTCACTTAACTATGCTACTTTGGGTGAGTTAGCCTCTCTGTGCCTCACTCATCCCATCTATAAAATGGGGATTATGGGAACATCTGTCTCATCAACTATTGGAAAGATTCCTTGCAATAATACATGTCCAGTGCTTCAAACAGGGCTGGCATTTCCTAAAAGGTGAGCATGTACCCCAAGGAGGCTGCTTCTTAAGATCCTGTCCCAGCTAATGCTGGGACTCTTGTGCCTCGGGAAAGCCACTGAAGATGCACCAGATGAGAAGTCAGGCAGTGGGAAGCAGTCCCAGCCTCCAGGCAAACCTCAACCGGACTGTGCCTACCGCTCAACCCATGCGAGGTCAAGGCAGAAACCAAACCGCTTTTATTCCCTGGCAGTGGGAAGCATTCCCCGCCCACAGGGAGAAGGGAGCACCATTGTCCCCTCACCCCCAGGCAGGAGCCTCTTTCCCTGAGCCTGACGTCTCAATCCCTCTAACCTCCTCCTCACTCGCTGAACTGCTGCCTCCACCGCCACCATCAGGCTGATGAACCTCCCGTGTCAGGCTGGGAGAAGTGCCAGGAAGAATCCGCGCAGCAGTGCGCTCCAATGATGCTAAACAATGGATTAATTACACTCCTCGCCTGTTTAGCTGGAACTCACAACAACAGGTGCGAGACTCGATGAAGGCACCCACGGCCCCAGCAGCGCTCTGCTCCCCAACCCGCACCCACCCGGAGTCCAGAGCTCCCCCCAGGCCCCAAGCCACCTCCGCCCCCCAAAGACAGGAAAGGCTTTGTTTTCTTCCTTCCTCCCCTCCTTTTTAAGGGGGTTCATGCTGGGAGGGCTGTTTTCCCAACTGCTTGGAGCCTTGGGCGGAAAGCTGGGATGGGGGGAGGGGCAAGGTGAGACTCTTTCCAAGGGGGCATCTGGCCTAGG
>RJWH01006592.1:0-41272 GCA_004363575.1 Solenodon paradoxus
GGGTGCAGTAAATGTGGGGTGCAGTAAACACGGGGGTGCAGTAAACACGGGGGTGCAGTAAACATGGGGGTGCTTGAATCTCTGCGGATGGGGCTTTGAATCTCTTGTGTAAACACCCAGAAGTGGGACGGCGGGAGCACATGGAATTTCCATCTTCAACTTTCTGAGGAATCTCCACACTGTTCTCCACGGAGGCGGGTGTCTCAGGTGTCAGGTGGTATCTCATTGCTGTTTTAATTTGCATTTTCTTTCTTTCTTTCTTTTTTTCACTGTCAGTGAAGCATTTAGCAACTGCTTTTTGGGGTGCATTTTCTTAAGAAGTGAGGAAGCACATCTCATGTGCCTGTTGGCCGTCCGAATGCCTCCTTTTGAGAAGTGTCTCTCCAATTCTTCTGCCCATTTTTGGCTGGATTATTTGTTTTTTCCATGATTGCATGTTATGGGTTCTTTGTACATTTTGAATATTAAGCCCTTGTCAGATTACGAAATGCAAATATCCTCCCCCAGTCAAGGAGGGTGATGTTTTGTTTTGGTGACATTTTCTTTCTCTTTAGTTGGATGTCACTGTGGGGAACAATAAGGAAAAAGCTTAGTCTAGCTAATCAGCGCCTCTGGCAGTGAAAGGAAACCTTGGCACCTGGAATGGCA
This sequence comes from Solenodon paradoxus, assembly GCA_004363575.1. Lineage (NCBI taxonomy): Eukaryota > Metazoa > Chordata > Mammalia > Eulipotyphla > Solenodontidae > Solenodon > Solenodon paradoxus. The sequence goes on from RJWH01006592.1 coordinate 649, forward strand.
GGTGCCCGCCCAGCGAGGAGAACCTGGGCTGGAGGGGTTTCTGTAAAGCTGCTGAGATGTACGAAGAAGTTCAGTGTTAGACAGAGGTGAAGACATTTTAGGTGTGACCACTGCTATGTAAACAGTGATTGTAAACAACTTCTCTGGGTAATGACAATAAATACAATACCAAGGAGTCGCCCCGACTCCACTTTCGCTGTCTCAGTTTCCCGTCTTTCTCAGTCTTTCACGCCCATCCTCCAGCCCTGTTCTTAGGATCCGAGCAGGGCGTGTCGCCCCTTGATGCTGGAGCTGAGTCCCCGGAGGCCTCCCGAAGCTGATGTTCGAGGATGTGCTGCCTCGGTTGTCTTCTAAGTATTTGATGAAAATAGGTTTTTGATGCTGATTATCTGAACCTAAAAAAAGCAAAATATATATTTTGGCCTACATTCATGTGCGCTAATTGCATTCCTAAAATTATCTTTACTTAGTGCATCTCCTGGTGATTTTTTCCCAAATGTTTGAATATTGTCTGTTTTACATTTTTGATAAAACTGATTCTTCTCTATCTAATGACTATCATTTTAATTCAGAAAACACTCTCTGGAGGAGATGAGACTCCTGATAAGGTCAGAGAAAATCATGCTGAGTGTGCAGACAATTCAGTACCGTTGAAAACGATCGGAGGCTGGTTCCCCTCTCAGAATGTGGCCGCCCTTAGCCCACCTCTAAAGGGTATTCTGTCTTCAATACGTCTCATCTGCTCTTGCTTTCAAAAAATATTGAAATAATAAATATTTCAGGAAATGTTTTATAGCTATTTTCTTTCTTGCTTCCATTTACTGACAAGTGTCTTTTATTAACAAACGTGTCTACAAAATAGAATTCATCGCATAGTTTCTTTTAATAATCTTGTTCATATCTTGCTGAATTTATAGCCTGCAAAATCACGGAGCTGCCCCATGCTACCCCACTGTGGAGATGATATAAATCCGCTCCATTAAAGTAGGTGTTTCACCAGCAAACTCTTCCTCTAAGCTGAGACGTTTCCAGGTAAAATGGGAGACTTTCACGAGGAAGCCTTGTTCTCCAGTTGAGCTTTCACCTCGATATCAAACGTCTCTTTGTTTTGTGAGGGATGAATTCCAGTGCACCGTCTTCTTCTGCTTTCCCCCAGTGACTTCAAATTGCCAGAACTTCCAAAACATAGAAAGTTTATTGGGTTCTATTTGTTGAATAATCTGATCAAAGCTTACAACTTATTTTAACAAAAGATGACCAACGTTTAGAAAATTTTTAAACAACTGCGTTAACTTTCTTGAAGGAACATTGTCTGGCTCGTTCCCAGCGACTGAACTTGAAGGGAGGGCCCGCGAAGGATTGAGAAATAGAAACAAACCAAAATAGAAGGAAAGCAGGGTCGGGGGTGAGCAGTTTTGGGGAGCTGTCACCCCAAAATGCCGCCCCACTCACTGACTCCTCGTGTATTTACTGTCATCACACAAGGAAGTCATTCAGAGAGAAAATAAAGAAGTAACTCGGCCATTTAACAATCATTGTTCACAAAGTGATTTCACTTTTAAAAGGTTCCAGTAACTATGCAGCTTCCAGGCCTCAGCAGAGAACTCGAACCTCCCGCAAAGGTTTTCCTCTCGGGCAGGTACCTAGCTGCCCAGGAACAGGCGTTATTGTCCCCCCCGCCCCCAGGCGTTGATTCTCTAAACTAAGCTTCCTCTCTATTGACCCCAGCATAACACTGACCATGACGCAGGTAGGTGGGCCGTGCGCCTCGGGTAAGTCCGCCCGTCGGTCCCATTTTCCTTCATTCCTGTGCCTGGGAGGAAGGCAGCTGCCTGCCTGGAGGCTCGGAGGGGCTGGCCGGGCAGTGGAAGCAGTGTTTCCTGGTCTTGCCACTCCCTTGCCCGTCCACATATTCTTCGTTTAGTCGAAGCTAAAGGACTGTGCTGGCCTCCAGAAATAGAAGCAGCTTCCAAAGCTGGGTCCCAGGGTTGAAGTGGACGGGGCCCTCTGCCCCAGTCTCTGGACAGGCCCAGCGTGGGGGCGGGAGGTGACGCAGGTGGACACCCGTCCGGGGCTGGGGGGTCAGGAAGACAGAGGCCCTGGGAGGCTCCTGCTGCCCCAGCTCCGGCCCACGTCTGAGGGGCGGCGTGGGAACGCGCGGCAGCAGTGACGGGGACTCTCCTGTGAGACTTGACTGAGGTGTATCTGTCTACTTGCTCCATTTCCTTGTCTTCCACATGTGAGCACATTTCTCGTTTTCTTTCGGACTGATTTTGCTGGACGGGATCCCCTCCAGTTCCATCCCGGTTGTTACCGGGGGCACAGTTTCATCTCTTTCGACGGCTGCAGAGCGCGCCTTGCAGCCTCGAGCCCAGCGCTTCTCTAGCCTCATCTGCGGACGGGCACCGAGTGCTGTCCGTGTCCTGGACTGTGAGCTGTGCTGCTGTGACCACTGGGCGCGGATGCTTTTCCTGGTGAGAGGCTGTGTGTCCTCTGGGCGCATGTGCACGAGTGGGGCTGCGGGTCGATCCATCTCTACCTGTGTGAGGAATCTGCACTCACTCACCCCGCGCAGTGCACGCAGGAGGGCCCTTTATCTCCACGCCCCTCAGCACCTGTGTTTCCGGGGAGGTGGCGTGAGGTGCGTTCTCACTGTGGCTTTCACTACATTTCTTTGATGCTGAGCGAGGTGAGCATGTTTTCAGGTGTCTGTCGCACCTGTGTGTCTCTTTGGAGAGGCGTCTGTCCAGACACCTGTGTTTGAGGGGGTCGTTTGCTTTTTTGAGGAGCTGTGTCACTTCTTTCTATCTTTTGGAGATTAAGCTCTTGTCAGATGCAGGGGTATTTTTGTGTGAATGTTGTGTGAATATTTTCTCGAACTCGGTAGGTGCCGTCTTTCATTTTAGTGGTGGTTTTTTTCGCTGTGCAGAAGCTCTTTAGTTTGATGTCGTCCCGATGATTTAGTTTTACTTTGGTTCCTTTTGCCGTAGCTGCTCTTTCCCCAAAGGCGTCTCAGGATGACATCATGGAGTGCTTTCCCCACATTTTCTCCTAAGTGTTGTGGCTTCGGGTCTTATGCCCAGGTCTTTGATCCATGCCGAGTTAACTTTTGTCGATGGGGCTAATGAGTAATCTAGCTTCATTTGTTTGCAGATGTCTGTCCAGCTTTCCTAAAATTTGTTTATTGAAGGGATATTGCGTTTTGATATTAACTTGCTTTGAAGTATACATAATAGCCATTTTACATTTACCTATAGCACATAGGTTTATCAACTTTCTCCCCTTCATTTACGTTACTTCCTTCACCCCACTCCCCCACCCTCCCTCGTCACTTCAGTGCCTTTGATTTGCCTTTTTGTCCCCACCTCTGAGAGTCCACTGCTGTTTGGAGTAGCTCTCTTTTAAGTCTAGAGTTTCATTTATGTCATTCGTTTGTTTTCTATCTCTATATACGTCATAGGTGCTATCATATGATGTCTGTCCTCTGGCTTATCTCACTAAGCATAATTCTCTCCAAGTGCATCCAAGTTGTTGAAAATGGCAGGATCGCTCCCTTTTGATGGCTGTGTACTATTCCATTGTCCAGAGTTCTTAACAGCATTTGTTGAATATTCTCTTTCCTCTTGGTTCCTTTGTCAAGGATGAAATGTTCATATAGACGTGGCTTTATCTCTGGGTTCTGAATTCAAAGGAATCACCTTTCCTGACTTCAAACTTTTCTGCAAAGTGATCATCATTGAAACAATACGATACTGGAACAAAACCTGACACGCAGCTCTGGAATAGAAGGGAGAGTTCACTCACCATTTCTGTTGGGCTGTACGGATGTGGGCCAGCTGAGGGGGGACAGGGGAGCCTTCCTTTCTGCTCTCTTCCTCCCTCCTCCTCCTTCCTCTCTTCTCTTCCTTCCCTTCCCCTCCGCCCTTTCCCCTCCTGACCTGGGGGCCTAGTTCACCCCGTGCCCAATCCCTGGGGGACACTCTCACACTTAACTGGTTTGAGTGGACGGGTTAGGGGGCGGTGAGGTGTGGGACTGGGGGTGTCTGATACACACTAACACCCAGGATCCGTCTGTGACACTGTCTGAAACGGTTGTGGCCTGTGGGGTCTGCATGTGAAAAGTTTCCACAGGTAATGTCATTGGAAGAGGCTGTTCCTTTGTCCTTGTGGACAAGCCTCTCCCTCCCTGGGTTAGATCTAGGCTCCATGCGTCGGGGATGCTGGGGCCGAGCACGGGCAAGGGGACTGTGGGGACACGCGGAGATTGGAGGGGGCAGAGGAAGGGCTGTGGAGGGCATGGGGTGGGTGCGGAGCCGGAGACACAGGACAGACGGGAGAGGTCGGTGGGCGGTGAGCCTGGAGGTGGAGGTGGGGTCTGCTTCCTGCGTTAACATGGCGGGGGGACGGTTGGGGAGAAGCCATGGCCTCATGCACCTATGGGCCATGGAGCAGGTGGTGGCGGGTGCCGCTGTGACCAGATGCCCTGATAGGAGAGGGCCCAGACCGGAGCTGGGCCTCGGGGCCGGAATGGTCTGGAGAGGGGGACAGGACTGAGGTGCTGTCACTGCTGCTGGTCACCAGGGTGGAGGAGACTGCAGATCCGGTGATTATCAGTGATCAGGGATGAGCCAGGCTAGGTGGGACATCACACGTGGGACAAACTCACATTCCACAGGGTGGTGCGGAGGACGTCTGTCCCAGCCTGGGACTCGGGCGCCATGGAGGATGCAGGGAAGGTTGGGTGTGGCAGGGTGGGGTGTGGGCACAGGGGTGGACGAAGCGCAGGTGCTGCTGTGGGGGCAGGTATGGGGGCAGGTATGGGCTCAGGTGCGGGCGTGGGTGCTGCTGCGGGTGTGGGCGCAGGTGCGGGTGTAGATGTGGGTGCAGGCACCGCGCGGCTCCCTCCTGTCTGCAGTCGCGCTCCTGGGAGACTCCACCGCCCTCCTCAGCACTCCACGGGGAGGCGCCAGGAATTTCAAGGTAAAGTGCGAGCGTCAGCTTCCTGCGCTTTTGCAGGACCAGCTGTCGACTGTGGTTCAGGTTCAAGTGGAGGAAACGGAGCAGGAGCAGGACGCTCAGCGCAGTGGAGACGTCCCGGGCCTGCCAGGGCCTCTTGCTTTGGATGTGAAGTTTCTGGGTTCGTCCCATGTCCGGGCTGCAGTCCTGGGGTCCCGGAAGCGCAGCGCCTGCGTTACAGGGGCCGAGGACCTGCGCTGCGAGGAGGCCACCCCGCGTGGTTGGCAGCGCCCGCCCCGCCCTGGGCCGTGGGTGCCAGGAGCTGCGCGACGAGGGGGGGGGAGTCTCAAGGAGACTCGGGGAGAGTGTGTCGCGGGGCTCCGCTCGGTACCACGGCCTTGGGGTTGGCGGGACATTTGACCTTCACTGGGTCTTCCCGGCCTCCTCTGAGCACCGTCCTGGGGGGCGCCTCCCGCAGACGCCTGAGGCCAGGGGACCAGGGAGCGGCCTGCCCCGAAATACCCCCGAGCTGGCGGTGAGGTTTGCTGGCCCCACAACAGCTGCCACGGCCGGGCTCAGCCGCAGGGGATGAGCAGCGCCAGGAAGCGGAGCTCCCACCGGTCCTCAGCCAGGGCGCCCGCCCTGCGCCCGCCCGGGGCCCTGCAGGAGGTCAGCTCCTCTGGGCGACCCCGCATGCAGCCCCTGACCTGCCTCTTCTCCACGAAAGCCCCTCTCCTCAGAGTCCACAAGCCCCATTACATTCCCCTGAATATGAATGAGCCTCCATTCGTCCCACTCAATAGTATGGCTGTTGGCCAGCGGAGCCCGTGCTTAGAGAGGTCATGACCTCCCGGGCGGACCAGCTGACCTCTGGCCTCCCCTCTCATTCCAATGCCACTGAGACTGGGAATTCAGCCGCATGCAGGCGGGCGGGTCCATAATCCTTAAGCACAGCTGCCGATCCTTTGCTGCTTTTCCTGGCGGGAGCTCATGGCTGGTGAGCTGTGTGTGTGTGTGTGTGTGTGTGTGTGTGTGTGTGTGTGTGTGTGTGTGTGTGTGTGTGTGTGTGTGATGAAGATCACCCTTGTTTTCCGGCACCACCTGATTTTTTTAACTCTAACGCCCATCAGCCGAAGACATTTCCTAGCAGCGCTAAGGTGCAGCTGTGTGGTGCTAATTTTAAAAAATGCCTCGCCTTTTAAAATGCCGTTGTCTGCTCAACCAGCAGGGCGGCCTGGGCTGGCAGGGCTGGAGAACTTATTTCTTCAGCGTCTCCGTCGAGACTGCGTCACGGGCACTTTGAAAATCTGTCTTCATTTATGTGGTGACATGGTCTGTCCGGTTGACAGATCCCTCGGGACAGTGGGTGCCCGCACGTGATGGGTTAGCACTTCTAAGCTGCCGCCGAGGGAAACTCTTCAGGAGACGGTCAGTGCTCATCACTGCCTGCTCTGACCTTCCCGACAGGAGCGCTGCCAGTTAGCGATGGCTTGTCTGGGACCAGGGGACGGTGGCGGTTTGTCTTTGCCCCTTTCCTCTCCAACCTTTCCGAACAGCAGAAATCCAGTCTGGTGGAGGGAGCGAAGGAGCCCGACCTCTGTCAGCTCCACACTTGCATGTGTTTGGACGTGAAGACCCGAGAGAGACCGCAGCAAATCCGCACGTGCAGCAGATCGCCGAGGACGACGGCGGAGTCAGCGTCGAAGGACGACACGTCTGGGCTCCGGGGCTTCATCACGGCCCAGCGTCCCCGGTGGCTCGTGCGGCTCCGGCGTCCTCTGCGCCAGCGCCTGGGAGCCCCGGGGCGGAGTTTCCTGCTGGGCGTGAGGTCCGTGCCGGGGTCACTGACTTGTGTGTGAAACCGTGTCCGAACCCGACCCCTCCCGCTTTGGAAAGGTGGGGGAGACGGGGGAGATGAGATGCCTCCCGATATCCCAGCTCGTGTGGTTTCTGAAACTCCCGTGCAGAGTCGGTGAAAAAGCCGCCACACTTCACTGTCCCACCGGTGACAGAGCAGAGCAGAAACGCCCGCGGGTGGGGATGGGGAGATGGGGCCGCATCCACGCCGTTCCGCTGCCATCGCCTCGGGGCCCCCGGCCGCCCTCCCGGGTCGAGTGCGGCGCCGAAACGTTGCTCTGTCGGCCCCAGACACCGAGTCGCTTCATTTCCATGGCGCTTACTGGCATTTGAAGAGGTGGAAATAGTGCCCAGAGGCACCTGCTGCGATTGGCCTGTGCGGGCCTGATGTGCGCGGGTTTATTCAGGTACATTCGCGCGCAGGTAGCATTTGGGTAAAGCGGGGTTTCTGGTGTCCAACCGTATCTCACCGCTACCCCGACCCCGGTACCACGCGCAGTCTCTTCCATCTGCAGTCGACCCCTTTATCCAACTCACGACCCCGTACACTACAAACACATCGGGTTTCCTTCCTGTCTTCCCATCCAGGTGGCACCTTCCCGAGAAGAAGCAGGACAGTTTTTCCTTCACACAAGTGTCATCCTAGGCACTTGGGGGCCGACCCTTCTGATGGAAATAATGTCAGTGGTCAGGAGCAGAGCAGGCCAGCCTCACACACCAGAGCTGGACGCTGGCCTGTCTGCGCCCTCCAGCACTTTTGTGGTTTTCAAATGGACCTAATCCAGTGGTCCCGCCCTGGGCTCCCACACCCGGGGGTGTAGGTGAGGTGTAGTGAGGACGTGCTGGGGGCACCCCCTTTCCTGACATCCCGGGTCTGCGCACATGGGTCCTCAGCACACACCCAGGAGACGCCGCCCAGGGCAGGACGGCGCTCGCCCGAGGTCCGGCTGCTCTCGCTCAGGGAGACATGAAAACAGCCCTCGCTCACCCGGCCTGAAAGGAGGAGTTCGAAGGCGCCGGCTGCCCAAGCAGAGTCAGGGGCGTCATTTGGAAGCGTGGGTTCACCCAGGACCTGCTGCTGACGGCGGGAAAGCCAAAGTGAAAACCAGCACAGCGAGGAGCCGACACCCGGCGCCTGTAGCCGCCGTCTTCCCAGCTGGTTTGCACGCTCGAGTTTGCAATGGCAGAGACACAGAGTCACGTGCGGACCCACCAGGCACCCAGAGCCCCGGCCCCTGTTCCTGGAGACACGACACAGTCCCCTGTATTCGATGGCGTTCAGTGGCGCGCTGGGCAGAGTGGCGGAGAGGGAGTGTCCATCTCCCCGCTCTCAGCACGCTCTGGGTCACGACGGCCGAGGAATTTGGTGGCGGTCACGTCGCGCAAGGCACTCACTCCTAAGCCAAGTGTGGGCTCAGAGCCCCAGCGCTCCCGGCGGCTGGACGGGGGGCCCGCCTCCCTGTCACACTCGCGCTGCTCCGCAGACGAGGGCCAGGTGCAGGCACTGCTGCGAGGAGGGCCACCGGGGTCCACACCCACGCAGAGGAGAAGCACTGAGAGGACAAGGTCTCCTGTCGCAAAGGGTCCTGCCTGCTGTGGGCGGGGGGCCAGGCGTCTGAGGTCAGCCCCGTGGTGGCCGGTGGGAGTGGGGATGGTGGTGGAAAGGGGGCCAATCAGCGGCTGCTGAGGAGCAGACCTGCCCCTGCGATGGGTGCAGGGGGTGGGAATGCCAGTCGTGGGGGCCGCCACGGTGACGGGACAGACAGCCCAGGTGCCCCCGGCCCCAAGCATTCTCACCCACTCTGTGAGCACGAGCTGTGTCTTGTAGCCCACTCCTCCCTAAATGGCTGCTCCAGTGCCAGGGACGTGGAGGCAGCGCCCCTCAGATCACTTGTCACCAGCCGGGTCCAGCCTCCAGTCGTGACACCGGCCAGACCCCAGAGGCCAAGGCTCAGGACGGTGGGACAGACCCGCTGACCTGCACCCTGTTTGCTGCCTGGGGAGCCTGAGGTGGCCTTTGTGACAGTGACCCCTCTGTCTCCTCAGGGTGCCAGCTTCCTGATTAAAGCATCTGCTTTCCCCCGGCGCTCATCTCCCTACTGTGCCGTCCTTCTGTGGGAGGGGGTCTGGGGGCCACTGGTTGTCCTCCCCTCTGGAGGGAGCGCCATGCGGACCATCGCTCAGGAGCAGGTGGGCACCCAGTTTGAGGCCCTGGACCCACAGGCCCGCGGATGAGAGGACACGAGCTCCTCAGGGTGGGGAAGGTGGTTACTCTGACCCCCGGGCGGGGGCCTGATCAGGGCAAGGGCTGGGCGCCCCTGCTGTTCAGGGAGGCAGAGCCCGAGGCCTGGGCCACAAGACCTGGACCAGCCATCACTGCTCCCTGCAGCCAGGGCGGACAGAGCGCGGCTTCCTCAGACCCCAGGGAGCAGTGGACCTGCAGTCGGCTGGCGCCCGGCAGGTGGAGGGCAGCTGCGGCCGGACGCCGGTTAATGCTGCCTGAGCCCTTGCAGGATCTGGCTCGTGCCTGGTGGTTCCTGCAGCTCCCCAGTCTCAGGGGGCTCCCCCTGCTGCAGACCCCGGGTGCAGGGTGCCCCTGCCTGGACTCAGGACCCGGCGTCCAGCCCAGCTGTCTGCACTGGGCAGCTGGGTGCCCGTCCTCAGTGTGTCCCTGTCAGGAGCACCGTCCACACTCGTCCCACCTCAGAAACCCGTGTTTCAGGGTAGACTGTCTCCAGGACCACGCTGGGGCTCCCAGAAGGGAAGGGCAAAGGGTCGGTTCCCAGGAGAAGGAAGAGCCGACTCTGCGGGGCTTCCTGCAGACCTTACGGACATTCGCCTGCAGGACGTCACTGTGCGATGTTCTTGCAGGATATTTACAAAAAGGAAAATGGCCTCTACCCCAGGCCTGTTTTCTGGCTGTTTCTGGCTCACTTCCCCGTGGCTGGAAGGCTCTGGTCCGGCCTGACAGCACAAACCCGGGGCAGCGGGGATACGGGCGCGGGTCACACCGGCCCTCAGAGAGAGCCCGCCAGCCCCGTGCGTCTGGTGCCCGGGACGCCCCCCTCCTGCTCCCCTCACCCTGCGCTGGAGGGATGTCCGAGCAGATGGAAATGAAAACCACGGCTCAACTCGGATTCCCCGTTGCGGCTCCAAGAAGCTGGGACGAAGCAGCGGGGCTGGAGTGGGGGGCCGGCTGACGAGGGCCACGGCCCGGTTTCCCCGCTGGCCCGCCTCTCGCGCCGGTGCTCAGCGTGTCGAAAATGGGAGAAAATTTAGGAAATGCCACCTGAGCATTGGTTATGGAGTCCTGCAAATTTTCGCTTGGAATTGTCGCTGTGATCACTTACGCAATTAGAAAATTGCGAATCGCCTTTTTACTTAGGGTGGGCACGGGCAGTTCTCTACCAGCGAGGCGTGCTGGCTCCGGCTTTAAATGAGAGATACTTGTGCAATGACATGAGAGTACGATACTTAATACCGTTCCGTTGATGTTAAGTTCTCGCTGAATGAAGGTGCTAATGACCCCAGCGGGCAGAGGACACACTGCGTCCCAAATGTGAGGACAGCAACTGACCCCCGGTGCTGGGCAGCGTGCGTGCCGGGACCCCGAGTATGAGCTGAACTCGGGGTGTTTCTGAGCAGAGCTGGTGAGGAGGAGGAGCGAGTCCTTGTCTGAAAGGAAACTTGTTGCCATTGAGCTTGATGCATGGATTTCAGTTTCCTTGCTTTCAGGAAAACGTTGGTAGCTTTCTTTGAAAAATTATCCCTGATCCTGGTATGAAAGTAATCAAAATCAGGTTGACTTTTGATAGTCGAACCTTAAAGCCCCATGGGAAGGACCAGAGCAGAGATGGACGGAGGGACAGAGGAGAAGCTCAGGGGGGCCTCCTGCATCCGCGCCCCTTCTGCTCCGGGGGTGCTGGCGGGACCCCAGTCCTCAGAGCCGCCCGACGCCTCGGAGCTCTGCAGCGCCCCAGTCCTGCCCACCTCCAGCATTTCCTCCAGACTGCGGACCCGTCTTCAGCTCGGGCTCTCCCTGCACTGGACCCTCAGGCCTCACGCGTCCTGCACTGGCCGAAGCTGGCGCAGATCTGCTCGGGGTCTGAATGCGTCTCACCTGGCAACTGAGGCGTCGCCTGGGATGCTCCTTCTGGACTCGGTTCCTCCCTGTCCAGCTCCTGGGACACCTGCGCCCTTCTTGTGCCCCATCCTGTCTGCAGAGCCCTGCCCTCCCCTCCACCTCCTGGACACGAGGCTGCCCCGTGTCCCACCTGTGTCCTCCAGGAGAGGAGCCGAGAGGTCCGTGGACTCAGAACCTGCAGCCTCAGCTCCCGGCCACGCCGCTCACACAGCCACGGCTCTGGATCAAATGTCCTGCCCACGGGATTTGAGCATCTCTGGTGGGATGTCAGCATCACGATAAGTTATGTGCCGTGTTCCCCAGTGACTGAATCATGCCTCTGAAATAAAGGCTCTTTTTAAAATCTTGCTATATAGAAATCGGAATATAGAAACAGGTAACAGGTTTTACCTTTAGAAAACTCACTGCCGTCAAACTAAGGGTGTAGATGGAATGGACTTCAACATAATAAAGGCTCCACATGACTCACCCGCAGCCAACATCACACTCAGCAGAGAAAAGCTGGAAGCGTTTCCTCTAAGATCAGGAACAAATAGGCTGTCCATTCTCGTCACTGCTATTTAATGTGGTCCCGGAGGTCCCAGCCAGAGCAGTCAGACAAGAAAAAGAAACAGTAGGTATCCAATTTGGAAAGGAGAAGAGGAACTATCAGTATTTGCAGAGAGACAGGGAGAGGGAGAGAGACAGAGCGAGAGAAAGGGGGAGAGGGAGCGATACAGAGGGAGAGAGGGAGAGAGACAGGGAGGAGAACCCCAAAGACTTCAGTGAAAAAGTTGCAAATACAGTGAAGTGACTGGCTGCAAAATCAATATTCCAAACTAGGTTGCGTTTCTATCTGCACGTAATGAAAATGCAGAGAGAGAACTCAGGAAGACAACGCTGTTTATAACAGCACCAGAAAGAATGAGATACCTCGGAATAAACAGCCAGAGAAGGGAAAGACCTACACACCGAAAACCACAAGGCGCTGTTGAAAGAAAAAGAAGGTGACACAAAGAGATGGAAAGACACTCTGTGCTCGTGGGTTAGAAGAATCAACAGAGTTAAAATGGCCACGTTACCTAAAGAAATGTACCGGTCGAATGCTGGTCCCGCTTGAATTCCAAAGACGTTCTTCCCAGAGGCAGAACAGAAAATCAGGACCTGTGTGGCTCTCCATCTACCCAGGAGCCAGAAGCATCCCGAGCGGCAGCACCGAAAATGGAGGTGTCCTACTCGCTGAGTTCAAACTCCACCTCAAGTGATCATAAATCAAGTCTGCGTGGTACTGGGTTAGAAACAGACCTACAGATCAGTGGAACAGAACTGAGAGCCTGGAGATAAACTCACACATATGTGGGCAATTAATCTTCCACAAAGGAGCCGGAGGCTTACAATGGAGCAAGGACGGTCCCTGCGAGAAACGGTGCTGGGAGAACTGGACAGACACGTGCGAAAGGCTGAAGCTACACCACGTCACAGAGGTTAATTCCAAGTGGAGCAGAGACTCAGATGCAAGGCTGGAAGCCATAAAAAGCATAGAAGAAAACAGGGGCGCAGCACTGCCGGACTGAGAGCTGCCTTGGGAACCCGCTCCAGGAGCAAGGGAAGTAAACGAAACAGACAAATGGAACTACAATCTGCTAAAACCTTCTGCACAGCGAAAGACAAACGCTCACCAAAACGAGAAGACATCTGCTGACGGCATGGGAGGAGGTGTCTGCACATCTGACAAGGGGTCAGTGTCCAAAATACGTAAAGAACTCACTAAATTCAATTCCCCTAACAATACAGGTAAAAATGTGCGGATGATCTTATTCGACACTTTGCTAAAGAAGATATACAAACGGCAAACAGGCACAGAGAAGACGTTCTTCCTTGCTTGTTACGAGGGAAATGCAAATCAAACCAACAACGAATTCTCACCACACACCAGAGACTGGCTGTCATCCAAGAGTGGAAGCAGCAAGGGTGAGGATGTGGAGAAAAGGGAGTATAAGACGGGGCACCCTTTTCTGAAAGCAGGGTGGAGAATATTCTCACTATTTCTCAAAACATTCAGAATAGAAATCCCATATGCTTCAGTTATCACTCTGCTGGGTAGTACCCTAAAAGCACGACGACACTCATTTGCAGAGAGACATGCACCCCCATGTTCATGCATCATCATTCACAATAGTCAAGAGCTGGAAACAACCTAAATGCCTCACCGACAGATGACTGGATGAAGATGACGTGGTCTACACACAACGGAGTACTACACAGTCGTCAAAAAGGTGAAACCCTGTCATTCACAGCAACATGGAAGGACCTGGGGGAGGATGATGCTCAGTGAGATGAGCCAGAAATCAGATGGAATCACTCATATGATGTTTATAGAGATATCAAGCAAATGGATGAACTAAATGAAACAATAATAGACTTTAAAAAATGAACTAAATCAAATAATAGACTTTTAGCCAAAAAAGAAAAGCACAAGTCAAAGTTTGTGGGAAGGGAAGGGTGGGGAGGATTAATTGTAAGATGAAAGAAAACTGAAATGGTAGTGAGCTAATATATTGAAGACACACCCTGGTGGAGCAGAGGTTAGGTCAGTCACCTCTGAAGGAGCACAGGCCACATACCCCTGGGTTTGGATCCTGGGCCCAGGGAGGGGTCTGCAACCAGTGTGAACAACTAAATAAAAATAAAATACTTCCTCCTCTCTCTTCCTGCCTGCACCTTTCCATGTATATTTGCCTACAGATGTAGATTTACTAAGATATACACCTAAACCCAGTTAATGTTATAACGTAATATTCCTTCAACTAAATCACTATCACACAAGGGACAAATCTAAACAACCGAAATGCCTCCCAGTTTTGTGTGCGGAGGGGAAGAGGACCAGCGTCGCCCCCCTCGACCCCGAACCACACACACACACACACACACACACACACACACACACACACACACACTCTGGCCCTCGGGGACTCTCCGAAAAGAGCGCTTTCCACGCTGAGGGCCACCACTCTGTCCTCACTTTTGCTTTCCCCCTTTCTCCGTGACCAGGGGCTCAGGTCCCCAGTGATGTGACGTCCCCTGGGGCATTCTGGAGGGAGGGCTGGCTTGGCCATTTAGGCCAATGCCACTGTGACTTCCTGGGGAGGATGGAGAGGGTCGCACCATTCCGGTGACGGCAGGGCCTCCGCGGGTGGCCCCTCGGTTTCTGCTGGAGCTGCCGCCTGTGGAGCTGTGGCTCGGCCTGGCTCACAGGGACACAGACCAGAGCACAGCGAAGGCAGCCACTCGCTCCCGGGAGATGCACTGCACGTTTCCTTACACACCCAACCTTCACGTGCATGTGGAGGACGGCAGGCAGTAGTTCCAGGAGATGCACGGCTCAGTCTGCCTGTGAGCTGATGTGCATTGGAGTCTCTAAGTGCCTGCTCTATGGTAGACGCCGCCTGACGTGTGACTGAGGCCGCTGTGAGCGCCCACAGCCGCGCTCTTGCACCCGATCCTGTTTTTAGCTCTCTGGGTCCAGCCATGGAGGCATCACGACTGCCTGGCGTGGGAGTGGCCTTCCTGACACCGTGCAGAGCTCAGGCCCGCGGCTGGGTTTTCTATTTCATGTGGGATTCAACTCTGCCCCCCAGAAGCAGCGTGTGTCCCTGTCCCTCCGTGGGGCCGCCAGCCACGCGCCCCGTGGCGTAGGGACGGCGCTCCGCGGGGAAGCAGGACTGAGGAAGGAGCTGTCCCCCGTGACAGGGCCTTGGGAGAGCTTTTTGCCAAAGGGCAGCTGTGATTTTCTGACACTCAGTTTGGAAACACGTGGCCTTGGGGCAGAGCAGCAAACTGGAGGTGTCAATAGAGCCTGTTCATAACCCATAGGCGGAATTCCTGTCTTCAAGTATTTCCTGCCCGAAAAGTGGGCCCTGCGACCTCATGCATGGCTCGTCCCACTCCGTCTCACTCTGATGTCTACACGGGGCTACTGCAGCCCCGCTCACTGCCTGGGGGCCTCAGCAGCGCTCGCGTGAGGGTGTCACCTCAGCTGCTGAGCAGAGGAGTCCGCCTGCACATGGACCGGAGACACGAGGAGGGAGAGAGGTGTCGCCGGCTTCCGCTGGTCACAGGCGACCCATTGCTGCCCCAGGTCCGCCCCGGCACAGGCGACCCGCAGCTCTTGCTCAGCGTCCAGCCCTCGCTCCAAGAAGCTCCGGCGTCCGTGTGCCGCTGGTTGGCCGGGGTGCCCACCTGGAAGGCTGCCCAGGCGGTGGGTGGGCGTGGGCCTCGAGTGAGGTGGGCGGTGGTTCCGGGATGAAGTCAGAAAGGGAGCCGGCCCGGCTGGATGGGAGAGCAGGGATCCGGGAACGTTCGCGCTTGGATCTGCTTGTCTGCAGGGTGAGAGGCGCGGTCTGAGCAGGAGAGGCACGTGCGGGGTCCAGCGGTCCACGTCACCCTGCAGCCGAAGGAAGGAGGAGGCAGCTGATGCCCCCCTCCCACGCCTGCACGTTCACCCTTGATGGGAGCCCGGGTGTGGAGCTCTTCGTGCTCTTCTTCCCTGGGTTTCCCTCGGCTCTGCCAGCCTGGCGCCTGCCCTGCGAGCTCCTGGCGCGTGATGGTGCTCAGCCCGCTGTGTCCTGAGCGCAGGGCATCCCCATGTCTGCTTACGGCCTGCCGTTCGCACAGGGCCCTCCCGTCCACTTCCAGGCGCTGCCCTGTCCCCCTTCTTCCCTTCATCTTGTCCTCGGGGCTCTGGACAGCGGCGCCTCCCTCAGTCCTGCTTCCCCGCGGAGCGCCGTCCCCACGCCATGGAGCACGTGGCTGCCGGCCCCACGGGTGACCCCACCCCGGTGGGGTAGGACGGGTCATTTCCCCAGCCCTCGGCACAGGCTTCCTCTCTTTCCGTGGATGAAGGAAGCGGCAGGAAAGAAGGCGCATGGCAGGAAGAGAGCAAGGAGGGGCATTTTCTGTTTATTTCGTGGTGTATTTTTGGGTTGTTCTGCCGTCTCTGGGTCTCGAACTCGGAACCTGGGGCGTCACGTGGACCACGCCAGGGCCGCGGACTTGGCGCCGAGCCACCAGGGCGCGCCAGCACCGGCTTTCTCAAGGCGCTTTCCCGGGCGGATGCGCTCGGGGCGCGGTGCTGAGCGTCACCTAGATGGAAGCTGAGGAACGGCTGAGGCTGCAGGTGCAGAGGCTGAGAGGACGCCCTGCAGCCCGCTTCCGGCCGCACGGAGCTGACGCGTTTACCCGCCCGCACTCCGCACACTGACCGTCTCTACTTCCAGACGCTCATTTCCTCGGGTTCTCAGATGCCCCACCGAGGGAGGCCACGTGGTCAGCGCTCAGTGCCCGGCGGCCGCCTCCCAGGAGCCCGGCACCGACGCACCACCGTCCAGCCTCCCTCTTCTCTCCTGAAAAGCGGAGCCGGCCAGGCCTCCCCCGCGGCGCCATGGGTCCCGGGACAGCGGTGGGCGCAGCCCTCTGAGCGTCCCGTGCCCGCGTCAGCTGGTTCTGGGCTTTGTTCCCGGACACCGGGGCCTGTGGGGCCGCAGGAGGATTAAAGCCGCCGACGCTTCGATGGTACTTTGTGTCCCAGAAGAAACAGCGTAGTTTCAAGACCGTCCTCTGTATTTTGAGGGCGCAGGGAGAAACGCCCCCGGTCCCCGCGATCCCCGCCGCTGGACGGTCACCGGGAGCTGGCCGGCTGGCGGGAGCCGGCTCTCCAGGCTCAGCGCGAAGGTGAAGGCCCAGCCGCGTGGACGCTGCCGCGGGTCCAGTCACCACCAGACCCCAGAGCTCTCATCTCGGATTAGGAGGCGCTTCCCGAGGAAACTGAGCTTCCTGCGGGTTTCACGAGGTGTTGCTGAAGGCCAGTGGCGTGGGGCTGAGCTCGGATCACCGGTCACTCACTCAGCCGTCCGCCTGGGCGTCTCGCCGGCCTGCGGCTCCTCCGGAAGGGAACACGCGGCGGGGCGCTGGGTGAGTGCAGGGTCCCTTGGGGAGATGACGCTGGAGGGTGAGAGCGCGGTTCGTACTGCCCAGGGGCCAGGCCGAGCGTCCAGTGCCCTCGTCTCGCCCGCAGCGGGGTCACCTGGGTGAGTGGAGGGTCCCTTGGGCTCCTGCGTCATGTCCAGCACCAAGACACGGAGTATGTTGTCTGTGGAATAACCAGATAGACTGGTTTTCCTCTTTAGCTCAGAAGCCATCGTCTCACTGTCCACTAGATGTCACTGTCCACCCACCGCCCGGGGCTCCGCCCCGCCCCCACCGCCCCGGCCCCGCCCCCCCCTCCCCCACTGCCCCTCCCCCACCGTCGGGACAAAGGCCCGGAAGCTGCCCCAGGTGCAGCGATTTCCAGCTTGTTTCTCATCAGCAACCTGTTTCCTCCCGGGAGAAGCATGATTCCTGCGTTATTCAACCCAGGATATTTTCTCCTGCTGCAATTTAGACCCAGAACTGCTGTGTTTTCTTTCTCGCTCGTATCTAAATCCCCTAAAGAAGTTTTCTTTCGGGAGCACAAATAAGAGTTTTGTCTTGCAATGCATCTTGGAAACAGGAATGTTCATTTATGCTGGACTGTGGGGCTTCCCACAGTTTCAAGGGCAGCTTTGCGGCGGGTGCTGGGGGCTCGGCCCACGCTGCCAGGCACAGCCCAGCGCCTGTCACTGCTGCAGCCGCGCGTGTGCCGGCCACTCCGCCTCCGGGGCAGCAGAAACACGAGCTCCGACGGCTGGCCACCGCCACCCTCTGCCTGCTCTCCGAGCTCGGTCACCCTCCGGGCCTCCCCAAGTGCGGGGAAGCTCACGCTCCCACCGTTGGCGCCATGCGTGTGGGCGGAGGGTCTGGGAGCAGCTCGTGCCTTTGCTGGTTCGCAGGTGGGCCCAGCAGGACCCTCCAGTCTTCCCGCGCGGTCCCACGGCTCCTGGGGCAGCACTCACGGGAAAGGCAGGACTCCGGGGCAGGGCCGCACAGAATCGGCGCCTGGGTTTCGCGATTCCTCGCCTTCTCCAGTGCTGTCGGCTCCCCGCAGGGCACGGACGGAGCTCAGGAGCCCTTGCAAACGGGAGACTTTCTTGCACTCCCAGCGTAGGATTTGCGGGACCGCTGGGGAGGTCAGCCGGGCCCGGGAGGGCAGCTGGGATTGGGGAACGAACAAGAAGACAGGGAGGTTGGTCACTGGAGCCCTTCCTTCCGCTCACGCCCTCCCGGCCGTCCCTGCATCCCCATGTGTCCTCACCTCTGCACCCAGGCCCGGGAGGCCCCACCCACGTTCCCAGAGAGGACTGGGTCCCTGGCAGGAACTGGTCAGGGTCTGCTTGCAGAGGCCTCTCACTGAGCAGCACCCATGTCCAGTCTGACACCCACGGTTCCACTTCTCACCACAGCCCGGGGGCACTGCGAGGGACCCCGACCCGCAGGAGGAAATGGGGCGCCAGGAGCAGTGAAGGCGCTCTGGGGACCCCTCCGTTGGTCAGAGGCAGGGCGGCCTGGGCTGCTGGCAACGCCTGAGCGCTCACGCCCAAGGGCTCCCGTGGGTGCGGCTACTGGTCTCTGGGCAGTTCCTGTCTCGATGGGGACGCTTTCCAGGCAGGTGCCCCAGCTCGTGGCGCAGGACCTCGGGCCACAGAGAACCCGCGGCCAGGCCTGGGGCTGCTCCCGTCCTCCAGCGGATTTGTACGCACCTACGTCCGCGGGGCCTGCTGCGGGGGTTCCTGTGTCGCCGGCTGCACTGGAGACTCGGAGCCGCATGGAGCTCAGTGCAGGGCCGGCTTGTGCGGCGGTGGAGGCCTCTGTGTCCGTGTGAGGCCAGCGCACTGGGCGAACAGGTGGGAGGGAACGAGTTCTGTGGATGGACGAACCCTCACACCGCGTGAAAGGCCGAGCTCAGGTCCCTGGTGCCCGGGTCCGGCTGCCGCCCTGCAGCCCGCGCAGCAGAAGCTGCGTTGATGAAGCCTCCCCGCCCGCCTCGTGCACACTGATCGGCCAGGGTTTAATGCCTGTCGGCTCAGGACGCGCGACGGCGCTCACGCCGCGGAGCACCGTCATGGTCACTGGAGACGTGTCGCCGCACCGCGCGGGGCAGCGCAGGCCCGGGCACGGGCGTCAGCGGGAACTTTCTGCTGGAGTCTTAATCGCTGCTCGGAGGCCACGAGAAATCACTAACCCTCCTTGTTCCGGCCTTTCTGCTTCTCCACTCCGCTGCCTTTGTAAGTAGCCAGGAGGAAGGCCATCTTGGCGAGGCCCAGGCCGGACCCAGGCCGCAGGCGCGGGGGCTGCACCTGGGAGAGGGCGCCCGTCCAGGGGGCTGGGTGACTGCTGCGGGAGGAGATGGGACCGGGCGCCCTCGGCGGGAAGCCTGCCGCGGACACCGCCTTTCCTGGGGGCAGACGGAGCGGGTGTTGGGGACACAGGTTGTTTCCCACAGGGCCGCAGGCCCGAGTGACAGTGCTGTGGCCGGGACAGCCTGGGACCCGTTCTGCTCTGCTCTGTAGGGTGACTTCCGCCTCGTGCCAGTGCCACTTCCCAGCGGGCAGACTCCGTCCCCAGCGACCGTGTGCCGCCTGGCAGAAGAGTCGCGCTGACAGGTGGCGACGCCACACCTTCTCCCTGGTTTGTGATGCTGGTCACTCTCTCCAGTACCGCACGTCATCGAGGAAGCAGGGACTGTGCTGGGCCCCAGGCCCTGGGCGAGGAAGTGTGTCCTGGGACGCAGGGTGTCCCTCCCGGCCCGCAGAATCCCCCAGTTCTCGGGACTGGACGGAGCGGAGGGGCTGATGGCGCCCGTGCTGGACTCTCCGCCGGCCCCTTCACTGGGCCTGGGGATGGTCCCTTGTGCCGTCTGCCGGTCATCTCCTGCCAGCGCGGGGTGCAGCCTGTGTCCCGGCACGACGGACTCCACAGGTGTGTGTGTTTGGACAGGATGTGAAAGGCGGGGGGTTATCAGACGTGGTGACGCTGCTTTGCTCCCTCAGCACTCACTGGAATTCCGATATTGGTCCTGACCGGTTACTCATGTCTACTGCCACCACACTTCCGAGAAGAGTTTGAGGGTCTGTCCAGTGACTGGCAGCAGAGGACAAGGGATGAGGGATGGAGGGAGGGAGGGTGACCAAGGAAGGTGGGTGCGTTCGGGTGTTAGCGTCCTGCACTGGGCAAAGGTGGGCAAAGCCATCAGTGGGTTTTGCTGTCCAGATAAAAAGCACCTAATCATGCTTTTGATGAAAGCTGATTTTTCCCCGACATTCTGTTGTGACTCTTGGAGACGCTGAGGAGAGTGGAGAGATGGCTCTTTGGGGGTTGGGTCCCCATCACCCCATCATCCCTGTAAGGAGAACCTAACTCCTGGGAGCTGCAGAGGGGCGCTGAGCTCGGGGTCACAATGCCCCATCTTTCCTCTGGGACAGACTCAGACACCAGCGTGTTCATTGCCTTTGAGGGCGACTCCCGCCCCAGCACCGTCGAAGGCGTCGATCCTGTGCTCAGTGACACCGGCATGTGAGCTGTGAATGGAATCAGTTCGATTCAGCACCGTTCAAGTTCACGTCACCGATGCAGCCTGCTCCCTGGAGTGTCTGGGCCGTGGCGGGCGTGGCCTTGGCCTCAGGACGCGGCCTCTGGTCACAGAGCCTTCTCTGTTCACCAGGGGCCCAGAGGCAGTGGGGGCATTGCCGAGGAACAGCCGCTCCGTGGAGATGCCCTTTTTTATTTATGGAGACAGGCTACTTTCTGTGTGACCATCCTTCATCGTTACATATGCTTGTGGAGTTTCCAATGATGCGGTCATTTAAAGATATTTTTTCTGAGGGTTAATGTTTACTTTGCAAATATGCACAGCTTAACTAACAGTTTAAATGGAAGTTTTAATGTATCTATGAATCGTTGGCTTATTTGCATATTTTATCAATTCACCATCATTCTGAGTTTTATACAGTGCAGTAATTAGAAATAAAATTAAAAAGACTGTGCATTTAAAATTTGTCATTTCAGAACAGAAAATACTAGGTGTTTACGTGTGGCCTTACCAGTCATGTGCTGTGTCAAGTGTGTGGTTAGAGTGAGGGATTCTTTGAGACTTTAAATCTGCCTACAACTGTCCACCCATCCATATATCCATCTACCGATGTATCCGTCAACCATCCATCCATGCATCCACCCATGAATGCATTCATCCACACATCCATCATCCCTCTATCCATGCATGTGTCCATTCATGCATCCGTCCATCATCCATCCATCCGTCCATCTATCTATCATGAATCCATCATCCATGCATCCATCTATCCATCCATCCATCTATCATGAATCCATCACCCATTCATCCATCCGTCCATCCAGTCATCATCTACTTACGTCTCTAGCTACCTGTCTACCATCTATCTTTCATCTATCTCCACCAATCATCTTTCTACCATCTATCTATCTCCCTGTTTGTCTGTCTTCTATATCTACACATTTTTTTCTTTTTCTTTCTCTTTCCTGTGACAGGAAACTGTCACACTGAGCTTGGTAATAGCCAGTATGTCTCTTTGACCCACAGCTGATGACATGATTTGAGATGGCTTTTCTTCAGAATTTTTCCCCACCCCTGCTCGGGATAGCAGCGGGCTGTTCCTTATTCTGAGGAGGTGCCAGAGGCTCCCTGCTCTGATCCTGGGAGGGAAGGACACCCCTGCAGGAGGGAGGTGACCGCGCTCACGCCTCCTGATTGGACATCTTGGTGCGAGCACGCCGCCCTCCATGGAGGTGGGAACAACAGGACGGCTCTGGATGCCAAGTTCCAAAGACATGAAAAGGCTGCTCTCAGCCACTCCGGGGAGACCCTGAATGAACACACCCTCTTCTCAAATCTGCCAACTGTAATTGCAAACAAGCACACATCTCTGGCTGAGTCTGAGTCAGATTTCCAGTACTGCAGCCCAAGGGGGTCCCCAGGAGCCCCAGGATGTCACCTGCTTCTGCAAACCTCCAGTGATGACCGTTTGGAGACTCTTCCATGACGACCCGCTCAGCACCCAGGCTCAACCCAGCCAGGACCTGCGTTTCCACGAACCGCACAGAACCGGAGGGGCCGCCCGCTGTCCGTGGAGCTGCGTGATACTTTGCTGCGTTTCTCAGTCAGGAGGCCGGCACTGGCATCGCCCCCACGGTGTGCTGGGTGCGGAACACCGGGCGAAGAAGAGGAGACATCTCTGCTGCGTGCTCATTCCGGAGGGCAGAGCTCGCTGGGGACACCTGTCTGATCGTGTGAACTCTGCCCCGTGCAGGGTGTGAGTGCCAGAGACCGGCAGGTGACAGATGAAAGACAGGTAAGTACCGCAGAGAGATGGCAGGCCAGGAGGGGGATGATGGGCAAAGCATGAATGTGTGAACAGGTAAGCGGACGAGTGATAACAGGCTGGGAAGCAGGTAGTTACGTAGTCAGACAGAGCCCACATTTAGGGAAACAGAAGTTGTCTCCTCTGTCAGGTAAATTCTGAGACCCTCCTGGCCGATGTTGGCTGCAGCAAACGCCTTATTCACGCAACTAAAATCGCGATTGCAGCTCGCAGAGGATCTCACGGCACGTCCACCGCCCTGGGTAGTGAATTCTCTGGCTCGGCCTCAGCACTGATTGTAAGGAGTCCATTTTATTTAAACTGGTAAATGAGAAATGTGTCCATCTTCTGCAGCCCGTTTATTATTTTAATAATTTAAGAGCCATCTTGCCTGCACAGAAATTCCAGATGCTGAAAGGGAGAGGAGCAGTCGTGTGACACCAGGGCCAGAGATTCCCGAGACCGTAACCCTCAAGGTGTATGCAGTCGGAAAACCTTCTCGGAAAGTATGTCCAGTGTGAATGATATGCATCGAGCCTGCATTTCGAAGAAAAACAAAATTTCGAAAACAGGGAATTGTTTGCTGTATCGGAAGTGACCGAGGGGATGTGTTTAATTTACTTACTTTTCATGGTTCACACTGAGTCACGCTTTCCGCCCTTGAACGGTGACACATTTCTTGTGCATAGTGCTTTCTGAGTCCACCGAAGTGCCGAACGGACCGCCAGTCAGAGGTGAAGATGCGTCCCCGCTCAGAAGTGCCCCCGAGCAGGTGTCCTCCCGTTCCTCCCCCAAAGCTGCATCTAGAGGCAGGACGATAAGGCAGACATTCTCGGAGAGCAGGGTCGGCTGCGTTACAGTCAGTCACCGCTGCCGCAGCGCGGCCACCGTGAGGGTCGAAGAGGGAAGACACAGGACACGTCCTTCAGGGAGAAGAAAAGCACCGTCGGCCAGGCCTGTGGACAGCGGGAAGCATTTCTCCGGGCGGATCCACTCCTTCCCCCTTCCTTCTGCTTCTTGAACTGAAATCTGCCGGAGGGCACAGGGCCAGTGGTCTAAATGTCCTTTTACTGCAGGAGTTCCGGGACCAGTGGTTTAAATTCACGCGGAAACAAAGTGCGTTTCCCAGGCAGCAAGCGGAGGGTCAGGATGCAGCGAGCGTTTGAGGGACCCAGCGGCGAGAGAGGAGGAGGAATGTCAGCGGTCTCTTCTGTGCTCAGCCGACCTCCCCTCTGAATCAGAGAACCGTGTACACAAACGCCCAACCTGTCTGATGAACATAAACGGAATCATTTTGATGAAAATACTAGCACAATGATTCTGGGAATGTGGCTGACAAGTGGGATTATCATAGAAATGCAAAGCATGTCTCACGAGGACACATCTGTCACCCGGCACGCGCGTCCCTTCCCTGGACACGACGCCAGGCTCTGGCCCGGCCTGCGCCAGCACGACATGCCCAGGTGCCACGCTTTGCTCAGAGTCCACGCACGTCTGTGAGGCGTCCGCACGTTCCTTTCCTGGACGAGCTGAGCTGACGGAGGCGAAGGGCGAGCGCTGGCTCTGGGATGGGCTGGACCGCCCGCCGAAGCTCGGTGCCCCAGGCCGGTCCTCACAGCCCGCCGTCCATCTGCAGGCCGCGCTGGCGCCTTGAGTGGCTGTCACTAGAGTTCCCACCCCATCGCCCTCCGGTGGGGCAGCTGGGCTCTGTCTGCTGGCTCCGGGCTCAGCTCGTGTACCGGAGCACCCGGAGGAGGCTGGGTCCTTTGTGACCTGGCCTCTGACGTCACAAAGGCACTGTTCCCGCCGCCGCCGCCGCCGCTGCGCGGGTCTGTTCGGGTCTGTTTGGGGAGGGACCTGCGACTTCGCCAACACGGCTCGCTTCGCTGGACCCCGAGGGCTCACTGACTTGACGAGCCTGTGTGTGGAGAGCGACCCCTCATGTGCAGTCCCAACGCGGAGCCGTGCTCAGGGTCAGCGCAGTGGGTGGCGAGTGGCGACAGGTGACCCACGACGCGGGCAGTTGTCCCTGGGCGCGCGATGATGGCGGAGATGGCGAGCAGCGCCCCCCAGCCCTGACGTGGGTGGGGCATCCCGCTGGCCGGCGCTTTGAGCCCACTTTCCGGTTCCTGTCGACTCCGCAGGCGTAAACTGAGCAGATGCCCCCGACAAACCGCATCCTCTCCCTCCCGGGCGCCGGCCCTGGCCTCAAGACGTCCTCAGGTCGTCGCCTTCTCCCGCGTCTCTCTCTGAGATCTCCAACCCCGTGTCCACCCTGTGCCCGTCACCTGCATCTCCATCCCACCCCGGGGCGCCCTGTCCCAGACGCATCACCCCTCGCTCCAGGCTTTCCGGGTGTCTGTCACCACATGCAGAGCAGGACTTGGGACAGAAAAGACACAAGTCTCTTCAACCCCAGAGCACTGCGTTTGTCCGAGTTAACACATTCAGCACCATTTAAATCAGGAAGCTCTTTGTTCGTTAAATGCCAGCGGAAACGCTGTGACTTAAAATACCAAGATGGAAATAAAGGCCACACAAAAGCAACCGGCACCTCTCAGACCTCAGAAGGTTCTGGACTGAGGTCGTGTCTGCTTTCTGGGGCCCGGGAGTCCCTCTGTGTCCGCGCCCCGACTGCCCGCTGGGACCACGCTGGGGTCAGCCTGGGTGCTTGCTGGCCGACTGGGGCCGCTTCTACGTAACTATCTGCAAGCGCCGTGGGAAGGAGGCCTGTTTCCGGTCTCAGACGCTCCTCAGTGCCTGCACCCATCCCGGGATTTCTCTTTCAGAATCGGCTTTACCGAAGGAACAGAACGTCATAGCACCGCGCAGGTGGAAGGTCCGCTCCAGAGGCCACAGCTGACCCCTGCCCGCACCCCCCCCGCCGCCTGTCCCCACCCTCCTTCTCCGGAGCTGCTTGCTCCTCCGCCGTCCGCGTGGACGGTGCACGCAGGGTCCCCGGAGGAGAAGCCCGACCCCTGTCCCCCAGCTCGTGCAGCTGTTCCTACGACCGCCTCGGCCCGTTTCCCGCCTGGACCTCGAGGCAGGATCGCTGCCGGCCTGACGGACTCGCGTGCGGCTGGGCGGAACCCCGGGGCTCTTCTTGCACCCGCACGGCCCGGGCCGTGTCCTGCCCTTTGCTGGTCCGTCCAGCTCTGTCCAGCAGCGCGCGGATTCGGCCGTTTCAACGGCCTGTGAGCGGGCCCCCCGCCGACTGTGCTTCTCAGGCGCAGCGGCACGTGGCTTCGCGCCTTCGTCCCTCCCTGGCTGAGTCCTCACCTCCGCTGTCCCCCGCATGTGACGGCCATGAGCACCGCTGATCAGTCGCGGGTCAACGTCCTAAAGGCCGGTCGGGTTGCTGAGGGAGGCTGTTCTGAGCAGACGGCTGTCGGGAGCCGTGGTGGCTTCACCGCCTCAGGTGCTCCTGTCCCCGAGTGTGCGCGTGTCCCTTGTCTGTCTGCTGGAATCTTGTTGCTGGAAAACGAAATTTAAAAAGGCTCCCCCACCACAAAGTTTCCCCAAAGGATGGCCAGTGTCTCCGTGGCGTGTGATCGTCCCCGTAAGGACCAGGCCCGTCTTTCATGAGGCCTTTTCCTCAGGTGTTTTGCTGTTGGTGGGAGGAGCTGTGGGTTTGTTTTCTGACGCGTTTCTGATTCGAGCAGCCGGACCACTGACGCTCGTGTGCTGAGCTCGTGTCAACCAAGCTGGCCAGACCCTCACGAATTCTCACAGTTAGATGCTGACGAACTGGACCCTCCATGTGCCATCTTCTTTCTTTTACATCATTTTGGATCTAATCAGCATTTTTTTCTTAAAAAAATTTTAATGTGTTAAAACATACTTTTTATTTAAAATATTCAGTATTGAACAGAAGTAGTGACTGGGCATTCTCATCTCATTCTCGCTGTTAAAGCGCATCTTTTAAGCCTTTCATTGTGAACTTTTTGAAACAAGTTTTTTTTTTTTTAACACCCTGTATTAGGATATCCCTAGTTCACTAAGAACTTTTATCTTGAATAGATACTGAATTTTATTGAATTATTTCATGTATCTATTGAGATTATGTGAGTTTTGTCACATTCTGTTATGAATCCATTAATGTCAGAGATTATGTGAATGCCTTTTTGAACGACAGAGAAACATTCCGTCCCCGAGATCCGTCCTCCTCGGTTCTATTTATTTTCTTTATCACGCATTTCAGAACTAATGAGTGAGTGGCTGTACCTTTTTTGGGATCGTGTGCGCGCACTAAGGATTGTGTTCTCAGTTTTTGTTGGAACTTGCTGCAAATTTCTCAGGTTGGCAGCTCTCTAGGGGCGATGGGTAGAAACTGATTCCATTTGTTCCATTGTGAGGGTCACTCGGGTTGAAAATTTATTTTCTAATTTTTTTACTGTTACATTTTACTCTAGGAAGTTTTTCAATTCCTAGCTTATTTTTTGGCATGACGTGCATGCTATTTTTTTTAGTCTCTGAAGCCTGACTATGTACCTATGTTCCTTGTCTTCTAGCTCATTTTTTAGTAAATTCCATAGAAGTTTCAGGATGTAAATTGTCTGAATCTTTTCAGAGACGCAAGATCCGGCAGAGATGTGTATGCTTTGCTGTGTCCTCGTGTCCTCAGTCCTTAATTTATGCCCACACAGTCACTATATTCATCTTTCTACCTTCTGTGGCATTTTCAAATTTATTTGGCTGTTCTGGTTCTGAATTTCTTAAGTAGGCTGCTTAAGTGAATGCTTTACAGTCTTCCTTATTTTCTAATTAAGTATGTAGGAAAAGAAATGTCCCCAGACTTACCATTTCTCACCTACCACAACTTCAGAGAGGCGCTATTTTTCCAAGTTAAATTATATACATGATATATCTATTAAAATGTTCTTTAGTATTTATTCTTTGTGAGTCTCATGAAAGTGTTAAAGGGATATGGGTGTCACTGTGGCTTGTCACCGTTCCACCCCTAGAGAGTGCGGTGGCGGCCGAGACTGTCACCTGCAAAGTCTCAAGACTTCGATATCTGTGAGACTGTCCTGCTGCTTCGCGAGATGCCCGACGCTGACACACGAATCAGTGCATTGGGCACGAACAGCGTGTTCAGTCTGTGATCGGTGGGTGACTTTCTCTCTTCGTGCCCATTTAATAAGATTGTCTCTGTTCAATTGGTGAGCAGTGTGGCCGGCAGTCTGAGTCAGGCTCTCGTCTCCTCTGGGGAACAGGGACATGGAACACCTGGGGCCGAGCGCTGTGAAGGCTGCAGACGCCAGCGCCCGCCAGCGCCCGCCAGCGCCCGCCAGCGCCCGCCAGCACGCAGCGGTCCCCAGGAAAATGTCACGTGTCTGCAGAGGACGGGGGCAGTGCGTTAATACCTTCTGACTTTTGACAATCAATTCCAGAGAAAGCTGTTCTTTAAAGCTACCCGTTTCCTGCTAGATTTGATATTTTCACGTATTTATGTCAAATGTTCCCTTATATTTATTTGAAGCTATCTTTTTAAGAGCATAATAGTTGGGTCTCTTTTGTTACATGAAACATTTGTCAGTATCCACAGTGACTACTTTTTCGCTAGTGATTTGTTTTTCTGTCTTCAAGGCTATTGCGGCTGAAATTCTAGACTTGCTCATTTTCTTTTGATTAATTTTTGCCTAATAATCTTTCCCCTTTTGAAGTTTGTTTTTATTAAAATATCACATTCCCAGAGTTTTGAGTCTCACCTGCTTCTTGAACAGTCCACACAGCCCACTCCAGCCTCCTGCCCGCAGAGGTCACCATTTGCTTCTTTTGGGCGATTCTTTTAGTAGATTCTTCTCTTTTGCCCTAACGTGCTGATATTTCAAAATCACGTGTCATAAACTCTGTAGGTCTCGTGAATTTGGGCCTGATCTTCATTTCCGGAAAACTTCAGTAGTGTATTTTAAGGTTTATACCATCTGCTTCCTCACGTATTATGTTTGGGAATTCTTAGACACTGGACTTTTAATTCTGTTTTTCTGGTCTCTTTTCCTTATGTCATCTTCTTGAATTGTTCTTCTCACTTTAAAGAACATCATGACTTCATCTTCCAACTCATCTATCTCTTCTGTTGGATTTTCATTTCTGCAATTTCTTTCTTTCAAGCATTTGTTTGTTTTCAAAGGACAGGAGCAGTGGGAGTGAAGGCAAGGGGGCAGCAGGGAGGGAAGTTTTATTCAGCTGTTCCCCATGGCTGCTCTCCGGCCCCGGGTCTGGAACTGGGTGCCTTGGCATGTGCGGGGTCTGCACCTGGTTTAAACCAGGGCCTCCAGGCAGCGCCCACAGACTTTATTTTACCAGAGCAGTTTTAGGATCAAAGGAACAGTGAGAGGAAAGAACAGGGATTCCCTACATGCCCTCCCCTCACAGTCACAGCCTCCCATTACCAGCGTCCCCCCGGAGCCCAGGGCCACTGCGGTCAATGAACTTACACCAACACTGCGTCTCTTCGAAGTTCGTAGTTTATCTAACAGTCCCTCCAGGTGGTTGCCTTCGGTGGGACTCCTGCCTTTCCCTGTAGACTTTCCAATCAGTTTGTGGCTATTTGCAAGGTAATATTCTGAGATTTTGACTGGGCTTGTGTTGAACTGATACATCAATTGGGAAGAATCGACATCTTAACAATGGTGAGTTTTCAGATCCATAAATGCTGAAAAAATGATAACAAGGGGTTAATATCTAAGATATACAAAAAACTCAAAAAACTGGACAACAAAAGTACAAGCAACCCAATCAAAGAATGGGCTGATGACCTTAAGAGACACGGCTCCAAGGAAGACATACAAATGGCCAATAGGTTCTTGAAAATATACTTTACGTCTCTTAACATCAAGGAAATGCAAATCAAAACAACAATGAGATATCACCTCATGCCCATGAGAATGGTTGTTATCCAAAAAAAAAGAAAAAAAAAAATGGAAATAAGTGCTGGAGAGGATGTGAGAAAAGGGAGCTCTAATTCACCGCTGGTGGGAATGTAAAGTGGTGCAACCGTTCTTGAAAGCAGTGTGGACAGTCCTCAAAGAATTGAGAATGGAAATTCCATATGACCCAGTTATTCCTCTGCTGGGCATTTACCCCAATGACACAACAACACTTATTGGAAGAGATATATGGACCCCATGTTCACTGTAGCGCAATTCACAACAGCTAAGAGCTGGAAGCTGCCTCAATGCCCATCAGCAGAGTCGGGGATAAAGACGATGTGGTTCATAGACACCATGGAATAATACTATGCAGCCACCAACAAGGGAGACAGCCTGCCATTTGCAACAACATGGATGCACTTGCAGAGAATTATGCTGAGAGAGATGAGCCAGAAGGAGAAGGACAGACATTGTATGATAGCACTCATGTGATGGGTAAAGAGCAAATAAATAAATTAAACAACACTAAAAATGGGTGAGGGGGAGAGAGAGGAGAGACAGAGAGAGGGAAACTACTACTGCAAACAACTATGGACTCTTAAAGGATGAGAGACAAAAAGGTAAATTGGAGGACACCAAAGGGATGGGGGAGGGTGGGGGAAATGGGATGAAGGGAATTAACTGTAAATGCAGGGAGAAAAAAGGGGGAATATTAGTAAATCTGCAATGCTGTTGGTAAATGTAAAAATACCACTATGCAGACCTCAAAACAAGTCATTGTCAAGATGCAATATCCCTTCAATTATAATAATTAAAAAGATAACAGATGCATGTCTATTTAAATCTGTTTGTCTATCGTCTATCAATCTAACTGGTAAAAAACTGTTATAAAAGTTTGCTCATTTCAAAATCTTGAATCCCATTGTTCATTTCCTGTGTGCAGGCAAACGACCGGATTTTGTACATTAATCTTGCATCCTACAGCCTTGTTACATTCACTTATTAATTCCAGGAATTCTTTTTCGCTCTTTTTTGGAATTTTTTGCGTAGAGAACGACACCATCCGTGACCGAGGCTGCTCCTTCCTCCCTTCGTGCTTTGTGCGCTTTCATTGTCTTCTTGTGGTCGCAGGGCTCCCGGCCGGTGGCTGGTCGGCAAGGTGGCAGAGGACGCCCTGCCTTGTCCCTGTCTTATGGAGTATTCAGCCTCGCGCATTCACGCAGAATGACAGACGTTTTAGCAAGTCGAGACCATGCCCCTGTGTTTTTCAGAGACATTTTATCATGAATGGCTGTTGGATTTTGACAAATTTTTACATTTGCTGATAGCTGATCATGATTTTTCCACCTGACATTAATCCTTCGGGCTCTGCGCGTCTGGGAGCCTCTGCCCTGTCGCCGTGTGACCACATTTCCACTGAGCACAGACCCCAGTTTGACAGCCTTCTTTGCGCGTCGGAGGCGGCCCCACCAGCTTCTGGCTCACAGCTTCCAGGAGCAGCTGCTGGTGTCCTCAGCTCGCTCCTCGCGGGCAGTGAACCCCTGCTCGCGCCCTTGGACGAGGGCCGATTGTCACTGGTACAAGAAGTTTGACTTTGATGTGTCTTTGTGTCCTTTTCTTTATGTTTCTTGATTCTTAGTTCCATTCAGCTTATTTGTGGATTCGTGGTTTTAGGGAAGACTGAAATGACGTTTTCTTCTCCAGTGCTGCCCCCTGACTTCCTTCGTGTATGCTTGGGAGGGTGACATGAAGACAACGCATCTGTTTAGCACGTGATCCTCCTGACGAGATGAAACAATCACCGATAGTATCATCGCGCACGGCGCTCTGGGCAGTGGGGTGACAGGGATGCAGTTCGCACACCCGGGTCCCTCTCCTTCTCGGAGCACCAGCGTCCTGATGACAGCTGGGTTGGTCTCTCGTCCCTCGACTCAGCTGCATCCCTTTAGAAAGCTGTCATGCTCCCCTCTGGTCTGGGCTCTGGGTCCCTTCTCTGAGTCCCACGGCACCTATTCTCACCTCGGGCGGCGCAGACACTGTCTCCTAGTTCTTTTTCTTACTGTTGTGAGCCCCTGGCGCGCGGAAAGGGCACTGTAACTGTTTTGCAGAAGCACCTTGAGAACAAGGAGTGTTTACTACAGGTTTATTAAACCCAGCTGAGTGCAAGGCCTCGCCTGTGCTGTGTTCCATGTCATTGGATTCACCCCGTCTTCCAGCCTACACGAGGCGCCTACGTCGGAGTCCCGCCCGCGGGCTCCCGCAGCGTCCTGCTAGCAGGGGGCTTGGCAAGCACGGGCAGCCTCCCTGCAGACGCCAGCCCGGCTCGCACGCCGCGGCCTGCAGAGCGCCCCGCTCCAACCACTCAGCGGGAGAAGCGAGAGCCGTCCCGGGGCGTGGCACGCGCGCGAGGCTCAGGCCAGGCGTCCACGGCCCGTGGTGCAGTGTGGGCGCAGCGGCGCGGCTGGTGCGAAGCATCATGCGTGCGAGCTTTTGCGCCGGATACAATACGCAGAAAAGACTAGTCTCACAGAGATGGCGAGTTATCTGTGCGCACACACTTCTGAGGAGAAGCGGGCGACGGGGGATACAGGACTCTGAGAACAGAAGACCGGATTCCTCCACAGCCCTCTGATGTGCCCGGCGCCCCCTGGGAGCAGGTGTGGAGAAGAGGGCAGGGCGGGGTGTCTGACACGGTGTGTCAGTCTCTTGGCATAGGCTCACGTAGACTTATGCAGGATTCATTATCACTTGTGACTGTATGTGCATGTATGTGTGTGGCTTCTTAACCCACAAGGAGGTGAAGGATATGATGGCTGGGTAGTGGACAGGTGGAGGGATGGATGGTGCAATGAGACCCTTTTGGGATTTACCTGTTCCAGATTTAGGCTGTGTGATTTACATCGAGAATTACATAAATAATATGGGATTTTGGTGACAATACAGAAGCTACAAAAAGACGGGGAGTGACCTATTAGTATTTCAGTCAATGAACTTTTATGTAGTTCTTCACATACATAATAAAATTTTATATTAATGGGACCATATGCTCACTCATTTTTTAAAAGGATGTCAAGCACTTTGTGAAGGTTTGTTTTGGTTGATGTGACTTATCTCAATTGAAAGCAAAGTAATACATACTGACGAGTCCTTAAACATACCAAGGATCAGTATGATTTCACCTTCGTGTGACCTGACTGCCTCCTTCTACGGGGCTGTCTGCTGGAGTAGACTTGCTTCACAGGTTTAGTCTAAGCTCTTAGTCAGTAGTTGTGCATTATTTGGAGACTCAGTGAATATTTCTGCACGTCAGGCCTTAGTTTCAACATTAGGGCTAATACAGCAGATGAGCTCTAATGTCGCTGTTACCACTGTTCTGAGAAAAGTATGGGGGCTCTCCCCTGCAGGGAGCTTGCTCTTGGTGGATAGATGGCAGGACAGCTGAGTGCATGGTTTGATGAGTGGTGGAACGTTGGATGGGTAGATAAATCGGTGGGTAGATGGATGTGTGAGTGGATGAGTGGGCAGACAAATTGATGGATGACAGAAGGGTGTGTAGGTTGATAGATGGATGTTGAGTTGATGGGTGAGTGGTGGAAGGGTGGATGGATGATTGGGTAGATGAATGAAGGGTGGATGAATGGATGAATGGGGTAGGTGAAAGGCTGAGTGAATAAATGAAGGCAGAATGGTTGGGTGGGTAGATGAATGGTTGAGTAGATGAATGAAGGGTGCATGAATGGATGGATGAATGGATGTATGGATGTTTGAGTGGATGTATGAAGTGTGGGTGGGTGGATGGATGGATGGATGGGCAAATGGATGAATGGGAGGTGGATAAATGAAGGGTGGATGGATGGATGGATGGCTTATCTAGTGCTGATGGTGCCTGTGGGTCCAGGACCCTCCTGTCCATGGAATCTGTGTACGGGGGAGGGTGAGACTAAACTCCTCGTCTCAGAGCTTGTTGTCGGTGTCACTTCAGGACACAAAGAGCGATGCGCATACCCACCACCACACTCTGTGCTCGGGTTTAGTCTTGCTTTTCCAGAGAGGGGATTTGCTGGGAGGACAGAAACTTGGTGCCAGGCTGATCTCGAGCCTTCTGCCTGGATTCCTCATGCAAACTTGAACTCGGATCCTCAGTCTCTCTCACTTTGAAATGGTGGTCGTAGCACCATTCGGGGTTCACACGGACGAACAAATAAGAGCACAGGGGGAGCGGCTGGGCAGCGCTCACCCTCTCTCGCCGCTTCCTCTTGTTTCCCTCACGGCAGGACCATATTCCGGCCTCGAATGTCAGCTTGTCAGCGTCTGTGTCCAACAACCTCCCTTTCTTCAGGTCGCCCAAGCGGCTAACAGCAGTCTCTTCTTTCCCCCCAATCCTTCCAGCCAGATGGCAAATGTTTCCGATTTCTTCAAAGTGTGTTTGGTGAAACCAGGCGCGCCGACTGGCCTCCTCGGAGGCCGTTCCAGCGGGGCCCTGCGCCTGACCGTCAGCCACAGACCGCGTGGTGCTCGACGCGTCCCGCTCAGCATGGCTGTCCTGGGACGAGACTCGGAATTCGCCTGGTCTCGCGTCCTGTTCTCAGAGTGCGAATCCCTGTGTTGTTCCTGCCTCTCGCTCGTACTTTCCATCAACTCAGAAGCCCCGGACAGAAAAGAAAATCAAATTGCTCTCAAAAGGTGTCTTTCCCTCCCTTCCCTCCTTCCTTCCTTCCGAGAAGGGAGAAGAGTAAGAAATGTTTATTTTTTTAAGGGAGGAAGAAAAGGAAGAGGAGGAAGCATTTATTTGTTTGTTTGTTTATTCTTGGTTGCTTCCCCCGGTGGAGGGCCGGGGTCCTTGGTCATTACATGTCTACACCCCAGCCACCAGCTTGGCGCCTCAGCCACCAGCATGTCCCAAAAGGCGTCTTCCCTGCAGCCGACGGCGTCACCGTGGTGGGAGGAAACTGGTGGGAATCACGGGGAGGCTGTCCTTCTCTGTCCCGCTAGGTCAGCTCCCCGCCACCTGCCTCCTCTTCTCCCTCGAGTCCTGAAACTCCGCGTCCTGTGTCAGGAGCAGCTGGGCTGCAGGTCTGTGGTCGTCCCTGCCACACAGGCGCTGCCGCGCGCTCCCAGGGCCGCATCTCTGTCTGCGGGCGGTGGGACTCGGGGGTTCGGCAGGGGCGCGTGGGTTCCCCTGAGGACACGCCCTTCCTGCCGGGTGCTGCCACCGTCCGGAGCCTGCCGTCCCGTGACAGCCTGTCGTTAACTGTGATTTCAACAAGGAAGCAGGAGCAGGGTCCCGGATACACCAAAGAATCACCCAATTGCTTCCGCCTGAAAGATGTCCACAGCCCAGCCCTTCGATGGGACTGCGTCACCTTTCAAAGGGCCTTGCAGCGCGGTGAGTGAAGGACGTCATGCGGAGATGGCCCAAGTGACCGTCCGTATGCTCCTTACTAGGGAGAACGTGCCCTGCTTGGCCCGGAGAGCTGACGGGGAGGCGTGGCGCCTGGGAGTTGTGGCTGTGAGGACGAGAGGGCCAGCGGCCAGGACTGTGGCCGCGGTCTGGAGTCCAGACAAGGCAGGAGAAACCTCCTGCTCCAGAGTCCAGAGATAACAGGCCCTGCTGGACCGGGTCTTCGCCACGCGGGAGCAGGCGGTGCGCTAGGGACGGCTGCCCGGCCCCTTCCCCGCTGGGCCGACAGCGCCGGTGTCACCGCCTGCTCTTCTCCAGGGCCACTTCTGCACCCGCGCTGGCCGCGCTCACGTCCAGTCTCCCGTGCGGAGACGGCAGCCTGACCTACAACTCTGTTCCCGAGCGCTCAGCTGCGTCCCGTGGCCGCGGCGACAGTGTCCTCACTGCGTGTGGCTTCGGACTGGCCGGCGCCGGCCCCTGTGCTGACTCCCGCGGTGGCCCCTCGGCCCTCTGCCCCTGAACCACGACTCCCCGGGGACCTCCGGGCGCCCGGCCTCGGCTCTGGGAGTTCAGGGCCCACGGCCCTTAGAGACAGATTTCTGTCCCTCGGGTGACAGACACTCAGGAACAGCCGGGGCAGACTCCTGACACTGGAACCTCAGATGAGAAACTCAGCTGGTTCTACGCCACTGACTTCCGGGTTTGCTCTGTGGGACACTGATGACAAGGTCATTGATGCATAACAGCGATGATGCCCGGCCACTCCGCGCCGGGAGCTGGTGGGAGAGGTCCCCTCGCCAGGTTCTTCCCTGAACAGGTCACACGTGGCTTCTCAGTCTCCTCCTCCAGCTCTGTTCTGCCTCTGGGGACAACTGGGCAAATAGGGTCCCTCTCTTCTCCCGACGCGCTGGCAGGTCTTCCTGCGCCGTTTTTTCCAGAACAACAGCTTTGGTTTGCTCCTCAGAGAGCACCGTGCTTGTCTTTGGCACGTTCTCTGTGGCATGATGTCCAGAATTAAATCCTGCCGCCCCTCTGTCCTGGCCGGTGCCAGCTGCCCCCGGGTCAGTCACGGTCATGAGCTCCCGTCGCACCCCCGCGTCTAGGAGCTCACCACACGGCTGCCTCCCGCCTGCTAGAGACAAACAGCCGCGATGCTCCACTGTCCGCAGCTTCACGCAGCCTGTGGCTCAGCAATGAGAGGCCCTCCCGTCACACATGTGGGTGCGGCGTCCGGTTTGATTGCTGTTCCCTTGACTGGCGGACCCTCGCTGTGCCCAGTGACCTGAGCTTCACAAGCTGAGGCCGCGCTCTCGCCCGGTCGCCGCTGTGAGCGCCTCATCAGCATTCTCAGCACCGGGACGGGAAGCCTCTTGTCACTTTTCTTGCAAGTTCCACAGCTATTTTTAACTTCAGATGTCTGGTCTCACCTTCAGAATCGCATTTTCAGGTGCCATCAAGTGCCACTGGGAAAATGATCTTAATTTCCTTAAAAACATTTGATGTCCTGAGTTTTTATCCTCAAGTCTGCTCTATGGATCAGTTTTGGGGATTGGTATTAAATTTTCTCATGATTTGATAGTAGATTTGTTTGTTCTTTTGTTCTCCTGTAAGTGAAGGTATGTGACCAGGTGTCTAATTGTATGTCTTCTTATTCTATGATTTGATGATGTTTTCAGTAAAGTTCTAGTATAAAATTAATCCAAGTTGACAATAACAAAAAATGAATTTATTTACTTTTATGTGTTATGCTTAATGACATAGTTACTTCTAATATATTATTCAATATAAATACATTTTAACCAATATATATTTGTTACTATCTATATGCAAATATATATTTAACCAAAAGACTGTAAATTTTGTCTTTATTTCTCATAGTGATGGTCATAGGTTTTTAAGCAATTCTTTTTCTTTACTCAAAATCTGTAGGCTGTGCTTCCACCTTTGTGTGTTGACACCGTGCTCAATTTTTTGACAGTATCTCTTAAACTGTTTATAGTCTTCCTGAATGAGGCCAAGACTTTAGCCTAATTTAGCTACCAAATCCCCATCCCATCTTCATTATTTTCTGTAAGGTATTCCATATCGTTAATGCACGATTCGGTCTTCAGGTGACAAGCAAGTGCGTGTGTGGCGACAGCCCGTGGTCACTGCCCACCGCTGCTCTGAACTCACCTACTTCGCTGTGCGCATTTTTTTCGCTCAGCGTCACTCTCCACCTGTTTCAGCGCGATGACAAAGGCGCAGCGGGTCTCTGGCTTCTCAGGTGTGTCCGACCCTGGCACAGTCGAGCTGAGCTGTGCAGCGAAGGTCACATTGGAATCACGTGTCCTGCCCGCTGGGGACACTTCTGCTGAGGACTGAATTATCGTCGCTGTAAAGGCCATCTGTCTTCTCTCTGCTCGGTGTCCTGACTTTGTTAGCCTCAACTTTTGAATTTTCACCTGGGTTTATTGAGGCGCGAATTTATTGTTTTTACAATGCTTAATATCTGATGGTTTTACAGTCTGAAGATATGTGTTTTCCATTCTAAACAAAGGCATTAGCTTTAAAAAAAAAAAAAAAAAAACACCCAAATATTGCTTCTTTCAAGTTCTGCTGGCTTGCTTCTGGATGGATTTTAGAAACTCTCAAGCTGCCATCCATCTCTCTTAAGAGAGTCTTAGTCTCGCCCGTGCTTAGGTGAATTCCTTAGCAGCAGCTTTTACCTGACTCAAGACTTCTTTGACATAACCAGTCTGGAGTTCATCCCGGTTTCAGAAAACACCATTTTAATGCTCTAGTTTTCATTGTTAATATTTTCAGTAAGTTCCTTTTTTCATATCTAGTGTTTCTTTATCTCAGTTGTTTTCAAAATGAATTTTTATCATTTCATCATGTGATATTTCTATCTTCCCTTCCTTCTTTGCAGACTTTAAATATCTCCATTTTTTTTATACTATGCTATCATTTATTTGCATTTTGTTTGGGATGAATCGAGTCTCTTTCTCACTGCTGTGCCTTGGGATTGTTGTTTTCCTTCTCTCTCTTTCTGCATCTCCATACCCTCCCGTCTGGAGACGCGCGGCTCCTTCTGCCCGGCCTGGGACGGGGGCCTCAGGGACGTGCCGGGGCAGGTCCTGTCGAAGCTCCATGGACGGTGGGTGATCTGCCTCAGGACCTCAGGCCTCCCCTGCTTCTTTTCCCTTTCACGCCCACGTCTGCATTTTCGTATGAATGGCCCCCATCAGCAGTGTTTGCAGCCTCTCCGAGGAGACAATCTCTACGTCCAGCTGATCCTGACTTATTTCAGGTCAGACAGGTCAGCACCTGCCTGCTCCTGTGTCTGGACCGAGTCTAGAAGCTGATGACCTCAGTGTCCGCACGGCTGTGCTTCCTTCCTTCCTTCCTTCCTAAACGACCGGCAGCTTCTGTCTGTGTGCAGCGTGGATCCGCCTTTGCAATGATTTACATCCTTCTTTTTCGTCCTGGAGAAGAGTCGTTTCAAAGACTGAGCTCAGTGCCTTCTTGAACTGCATTTTTCTTTTGTGTCGCACAAGCTCCTGTTCTTGCTAGAACATGGTGCAAAGACATCTCTGGACCTTTCACAAATTAAATGTTGTGGACACCATATTTCGTCTAGTCCTACAATTTATCCAGTTATTTCAGAATGAATTGTGCTATGTTACACGTGTCACTGCTCCAGCTGAATATCATGTCGGGACAGCCAGTGACAGGTGAGTCGCTCTGAGGCCCGTGCTCTCTGTCTTCACAGGGCTCACCCCACTGGACACGGCCTAAGTCTTGTGACAGCGCTGCCTTCTAGCTCCGCTTGGGCCAGCAAGCTGGTGCTTGTTGAGTGCATTTTTCTGTTAGACTATGAATTAACCTAATGGCAGAAATTGGCTGCGTGAGTGCTCTTTGGGAGCAGGCAGTGAACTTTGCCAGAATTGCTAATAGCTGTATTTCCCAGCTTGCATGATTTGAGACCATCCATTGAACAAACCATTTCCATACATTACAGCGTCTCTTACCTTACACTTCGGCTGGAAACGCCACCACATGAAGAGACAACGAAAGCTCTTATTTTCCAGGCGTGGAAGCAGCTGATTCACGTGATAGTAGAATTTCCACCCTGGTAGAAAGAATGATGGGAACCGGAAATTTGAAAACTGCCTTGTGAGCACACAGAGGATGTCTCCCCCTGCCATGTCGCAAGGACAGTGGCGCCCGACGCCACCACGCACCATGATTATGTGAGTGCACCTTATAATCGCACATTCTAATTGCATGATCACACGTTATGCTGATCACATAATTAGACTTAATGATAGCAATTGTGCGAATACACGGGATCGGGATTAGAACGAGTGAGCTAGAAACTGGGGTATGTGAGCATCACGCACTTCAAAGAAAACTTGAAAACCGTGCGAGCGTCTCCGAGGGTGCGTGGCTGGGGCCTGAAGTGGTCTCCTGGCTTGTTGGTTCTGTGGGCTTCTGAGGTCTGGCTGAGGAGTGCTGAGGGGTCACACCAGCGGTGAAATCTAGGAGAACGAGGAGAAAGAGAGGATGGGACCAGAGGAGCGCTGGGAGAGAACAGCATTTCAGTCGGAGCAGAGGTGTGCGTTTCCGTCCCGTCAGCTCCTGCTCTGACAGGCGTCTGCTGTCGTCGCCCGGACGCCTGGGCTTTGTCCTCGAGCTTCTGACACTGGGACTCTGAACAGTCGGCCACTGCGGAGACCGGCGCGTGGCAGGACGTGGCGGGGAGGAGTGGGGCTGTCACGCCGCTGGAGGGAGACGTGACCTGGGAGTGGGAGGTGGCCGGTCACGTCCTGGATGAAGTGTGAACCTGCCCCGTAAGTCAGGGCCCGTCGGCCAAGGGCCAGAAGTGCACTTTTCCTCGGGTCTCCGAGATCCCTGTGCCCGGGGAGGTGTTGGGGGCTGAGGGCCCGGACAGACTCCAGTCCCACCCCCGGCAAGAAGGCTGGACGTCCTGGAACCGACGAGGTCAGCTCTGCCCCTCCTGTCACCTCTGCTCCCCTCACAGCCCGGAGGCCCCTTTGACGTGCCACCTCAGGGCTGTCACTGCACAGCAGAGCCGGAAGTGCTACAGGGGGCCCAGCAGGCAGCGAAGTGCCAGGCCTATGTCCTCCTGTCACCCCGAGGCCTGGACCAAGCACCCAGAGGCTCGTCTGTGACACGAGAGAGCTGGACGGGGTGGGACAGGAGGGAGCTGGACGGGAACGAGGCCGCTGGGCAGCACAGGAGGGCGCTCACAGCCCCAGACATGCGGTCCCAGCACCGGTGGGCAGGTCTCGGGTTTCAGGGCGTCCTCTGCGTGTCCGTCCCAGTTTGGTTCACGGCAGATCCGCTTCGGCGGGCTGGCCGTGGTGGATGGGACATTTCTCCGGACTGTCGCACGGCCCCGCGGGCAGCTCAGCCGCCGCGGAGCTCGGGAACCTGCCGCCCGGGGGTGCACAGGCGCTCAGAGTGAGAAACGCTGGCTGCGGGGACCCCGAGACTCCCTCCCGGGCGGCGCTTCTCTGCCCTCTGTGCTCCGGGCTCTGGGCTCCGGCTCCATCGACGCAGCGCAGAGACCCCTCCTCTGTCCTAAATCCACCTCCGGGCACAGTGACGGCCTGCACCCGGGCGCCGCGTGGACGCAGCTCTGGTTTTCAGGTTCCTCTTTCTCCCAGGCTGCTGGCTTGGATGGTTTGGACCAAGTCTCACTGCAGGGGACACGGGTGCGTCACCCGGCAGCCACTCCCCGCGAGCCAGTCTGGGAGCCAGAGGCCCTTACCTGAGAGGGGCAGCTGCGAGGGAGCCGGTCTGTGTCCCTCGATTTCTATGTGGCCGACCTGGGGACCTGCCATCGTGGACTGGGCTGCCTTTGACTTTCTGGCTCAGCCAGGTACCCGGGGCAGAAAGGGTTTTGTCTCATGTTGGACTCCCGTCCCTGGGGTGGAGACCCCCGAGGTGGGTGTGGGGTGGGCAGAGAGGACCCCCAGGTTCCTGGAGGCTGGACACCCCACCTCGTCCCATAACCTTCCCTCTAGCAGGGGGTCAGGGAAGAGCGACAGAGTCTCTGCCCACATGTCCCGCGCACACGCGGCCCCTCGTGCACCTG
>RJWH01006592.1:41372-52578 GCA_004363575.1 Solenodon paradoxus
GCGGCGGGAGCAGCGGGGCGGCGGGAGCAGCGGGCGGCGGGAGCAGCGGGGCGGCGGGAGCAGCAGCGGCGGGAGCAGCGGGGCGGCGGGAGCAGCGGGCGGCGGGAGCGCCGGGCGGCGGGACTTGGGGCCGCCGGAGCGTCTGTTGGTCTGCGCCTCCTTGCGCCTGGGTTTTGGCTCTGCCTCTGCTGTCGCCGTGGCCTCGTTCTCCCCTGGACTGTTCCACATCCCGGGAATTTGCAGTGAAGTGAGCTGCTAGGTGAATGCAGTACCCGCAGGTGTGATGGGGGTCCTGGTTTTAGTCCACACTCGGGCTGTGCACCTTTTGCTGAAACACGGAGCCAGATTTCAGGGTCAGTTACTTTGTTTGCCAACGAGGGATGCAGCTCTGCAGCAATTCCCTGACAGCTCCAGGGAGTGAGGCCTGCAGACAGCCACAGGCCGTCACCGCCGCGGGGACAGGTCATCGACTGGCCTGCCCAGGGGCGCTCGCCCTCTGCTGCCCTGCGCGCCGGCCCGGGGATGTGACAGCGCAGACGGCACCAAGAAAGCCTGTTGGAGACATGTTCTGGGCCCGGGAACACAGGGCGTCAGGCGGCGGGCCCGGCTGCTGGAGGAGGGGCCCTCGGGTGTCTGAGGCAGGGAGGAGGGCTGGCGTGGGGCTGGCCGGCCGAGTGGGGACGGGAAGTGTCCTAGGCTGTCCTACGAGGGCCAGAGCTTGGATGACAGTGTCACAGGCGTGTCGGCTGAGCCCCTGAGCCGGGGGAGGGTCTTGACCTCAGCGGGGGTCACCTTGTTAAGGGAGGCCACCCTGGGCCTGGGGCAGAGGGACACAGAGCCCAGAGTGGGTGTGTGGCGGTCAGCCCCCGCGGATGGCACAGGGTGGCACCGGCTTCAGTGTCTGCCTGCTGCACGGCTGGGGAAGGCTTCCCACCTGGACGTGACTCCGGTCAGAGGGCTCAGCGGACATGCGGAACAGCGGACCGGCCGGGACCGGACAGTGACGCACAGCTCGCTTAGGAAACAAACTGCGACTTCGGGGGGCTCTTCGGAGCACGTCTGTTTATATTCCCGCCTGTCTCCCGAGGTTCAGCTGAAAGGAGCTGGGCTGAAGTGTGAGGACTGAGCCGTCGGTTCCAGAGGCAGGGACACCGCTGTCGCCTGCTCCTCGGCTGTTCGGGGAAGCTGCCGGCGTCCCCACTTAGGGCTTTGGTTCTGGGGTTTCATTTGCATTTGAAGCACATGGCAGACGGCCCGACCCCCAGGCTCACACCCGACCTCCCTCCACGTCCAACACGTGCTCGTCGGCTGCCGAGTCTGGCGCGCGGCCCTCCGCCGGCGTCTCGGTGGCCCCACGGCCTCAGCTCCTCTGGGCTCACGCCTGCCGGCCGCACAGGGACCACACCGCCAGGACCGTTCCGCCGCTGGTGCACGGCGTGCTCCCTGCTCCCCAGAAACGCCCAGTCTCGGCATCCGCATTTCTTCTGAGCAGTGGCTTTCAATTGTTCCTGACGAGTATGCGTGTAACTACGACTCCAGGAATAGAAGCCTTTTCCGGGCTTGACTTCAGCAGGAAAGAGGCCTTTACCCAACATCTTCGTGCAGGACATCTCCGGCCACACGGCTCGTCCTCGCTCAGGCGCAGCCCACCTGCTTCAGGTGACTTGCCTGTGCCATTAAAGTCCCTTCCTGCCTGCGATGCTTCCCTTAAACAGCTGAACCATTATGTGAGCGTCATGCAAAGAGGAGCAAAACATTAGTCCCAGAAAGAGACGCCCAGCGACTAAAACCGTCCGGCCAGGGCCAGCGAGGCCTAGAGTTTCAGACACCACAGCAGGAATCTGTTAGTGGTGGACCCCAAGCAGAACCACCGGGCAGCGTGAGGTAGCTGATTTCTCCATTCCTATT
Organism: Solenodon paradoxus; assembly: GCA_004363575.1. NCBI lineage: Eukaryota > Metazoa > Chordata > Mammalia > Eulipotyphla > Solenodontidae > Solenodon > Solenodon paradoxus. The sequence continues at coordinate 43,281 of RJWH01006592.1, forward strand.
AATTCAGTAAAAAGCTAAAAAAAATCACATGTATAAACAATTAAATAGTAAAAAAGCAACATAAAAAATGGTCCTTTTTCCCAAATGTTTTTGTGCCCCTGGGCCAGCTTCCTAGAGACAACCGCACTTAACTCTTGCATTTCTTTGGTCGTTAAATTCTTTGCACTGCGCGTTGATGGGCTCTTTTTACTTTGCTCACCGTGACACCGCAGCTGGCTTGCTGCTCCTGTACAAGAGAATTAACCCTCCCCCAGGCCTCACTTCTCTTCCAGCCTCTGAAAAGCTCCTTTGTCTAAATCTGAATTCGCACGTCGTGAGTATGTGACTAACTTCCTGCAGAATTGCATTGCATCCCAGTGCATTTGCTTTTCCACGGGGCCTTCTTTTCTTCAGTTTTCTTGTCCGGCTCCATGTGGGCCGTTGCCCAGCCGAGCAGCGGACCCGCCGTCCCCAATGGGCGTCTCCCTCTGGCCTGGCTCCCTCGTGTTCGGCCCACCAGGTCGCGGCGCAGGGGTCTTCAGTCCCCGCACGTCACGCTTGCTCCTCTGTTCCCTGGTTTTCTGTCTCCTCTTGGCTGACTCGCTCCTAGCATTTCTGTCCTTCCCTTCTTTCCTAAGACGCAGCCCACGAGGATTTGTGTCATTTTGCGTCTGACGAAGCCATTTTCTGCCCTCACTGTTGGCTGACACTCTGGCTGGGTATAAAATTCTGGGAACATCATCCTCCCCGTAACACTTGCACGTTCCCCGTGTGAGCGCCTCCCTCGGGCCGCTGCGGGCGCCGCTGGTGACTCTGAGTCTTGCTCCTTTGGGAAACGTTTTGTTTTCTCTTTGGCATTTTCTAGAATCATCATTTCATTGTTCGTCTCCTAAATTTTCACATAAATATGCTCTGTTCTTGTGTGTTTGTCTTTTCTTGTGTGGGACACATGATGGATGCGCTAGGCCTTGTGATGTGAACTTGAGTTTATTCAATAATTTCTTAGCCAATTTTCTTAGAAAATGACCTCTATCACTTTTTCTTTGAACTATTTTTGGGGACTCTTATTCGATGGTTAATTGGCATCGATTCGGTGTTTCTTCTCTTTTCTGCCTTACGTTTTTCTCCTCTGTCTTATTGATGTGCTTTTATGAGACGCTTCACTTCTGAACACCTGCGATTGTCGGGTGATAGTCACACTTCTCACTCTAAGAGCTTTTCTTGCGGCTGTATCATTCCTTTTCAAGACATACCCGGTTCTGCCTTTTTCCCCTCTGGTGTCAGATCAACACATTCTTCCGTCTCTTTGAAGTCGACTTGGATAGCAATCAGAGTAATTTTTACTGCTGTTGATTTGTTTTTACTTTCTTATCATTCAGGGATTATCTTGGTTTCCATCATTCTTTGCATTTCATCGGATCTTCTTCTATGATTGGGTTTCCTCTAATGCTCGAGGACGCTGGACTGTTGGGACAAGCAGACATTTCCCGTGAAGAGCTGCAAGACGGCAGTGGGTTCGCATCTCCCCGTCTCTGTCCTAACCAGTCAGCTCTGCTGCTGCAGCGACAACTCAGTCATCGACACAACAGCAGGGGGTCTGGTCTGAGCCCAGCAGATCTCATCACAGAACAGCCCGTGGGCTGGTCGAGGTGGGGCCCGTAGGTGTGCAAATCCTGGTTTAGATAAGGCCATGGCATCGGAGCTCTTGAGGGTCCATGTGACTGAGGGGTGGCTGGCCCCTTGGGTGGGGAAAGGGGGCACGAAGTCTCCAAGGGGCCTGGTGCCAGTGTCCCAGCTGTCTCTCCTCTCAGCAGAGGCCTGTGTGGCCTGCTGTCCATGGCGAAGTCTGTCTGCTGTGCACACAGGGGACTCTGTCCTCCCCGTGGGCCTTCCCCTGCCTTTCTTGTCCCCTGATCGTGTGTTCTGGATTCTTGATCCTCTCCACAGAAAATAATTGACCTCATTACACAAAAGCCTCTTGGCCCCTACCCAGAACTATTGCATCAAAATATTGGGAGATTGAATTTAGAAGTCTGGTGAAATCTCTGTGGGCATCTCCCACGCACAGTAGAAATTGCAGCTCTCTGAGGGGTGACTACTTTCAGGGGTTCTTGATCGGTGATTCAGATAGGTTGTCACCTCTTGGCAGACACATGTTCCCATAGCTGAAAGGAATTTCATCAATAAATCCATTTCATTGAAGCTGGAAAACTGTGTTAAAATGTGAGAGGAAATTCACTGCAGGAGACAAACCACTCGTGCGCAGAAGGCAGATGCCGGTGGCAGGACCGAGAGGGTGAATCAGGGAGTTTTCACGGGGCCTTTGGATTCGGGATCAGCTCTCTGGAGCTGCAAGCCCAAAGTCCAGAGAACTCATCGAGAGCGATGGCCTGAAGAGAGGTAAACTGTGCAAAACCCTGACGAAGAGCACGACAGAGAAGACGGGAATGCCAGGTGGCAGGCGGCACCGCGTGTGTGCCTGAGAATGCGTATTTGGGCGCAGGTGACCACGTAGGGCCCTCCTGTGTGTTTGGTCATCACCACAGCACCAGGCGCCCGGTCCCCACACACGGGGACCCCTGAGAACGCAGGAGGAGGCGTCTCCGACCGCACAGCTGGCCTCGGCCCTGAGCTCTGGGCAGCGTCGCAGCTGCAGCCGTCTGATGGGCCTGCGCCACCCAGGGTGGGAGGCTGGCGGCCTGAGATCCTGCCACGCCCGGTGGCACTTCAGTCCCGCCCTGGCCTGCGAGGAGCGAGTTGCGGTTTCATTACGTCGGGTCTGCAGCCCCGGTCGGGGGTCCACCGGGGGCCTGGGGGGTGAGTCTGTGTAGGTTTGGGGGGTCGTGTCACGGTGCGTCTCCTCCCACTGCTCGTCCTGAAGAGCCTCCTTTGTAATAAACTGGTTTGCTGTGTTCTGTGAGCCGCTGTGGGGCTGAGGGTGCCTGGGAGCCTCTGGCTAGAGCCACAGTAACAGCCTGGGCCCCGGGGTCCGCGAGGCGGCGTGGGTGCCTCCACCTGCAGGCTGGGGACGGGCGCGCCGGGTGGTGGCCTTCTGGGGTGGGGCGGCGCATCTCCCGGGAGGGGTGTCAGAATTGAGCTGAATTACGCTGCTTGCGTGGACGCGCCGCTGGTGTCCCAGGCTTGTCTGTGGGGCGGGACTCGCACCTGCACCCGCCAACTGGCCTCGGGGCCCCAACGGGCCGCCATGCAGCCTTACCGCTAAGGCGGGAGGCCAGCAGCTCGAAAGAGGACCCAAGAAAGCCGAAGGTTTTAAAACTTAATTATTTACTTTTACATACATGTGCGGATAAACTACACTCTCTGGGGATCTGCAAATGCTGTCTGACTTTTAACGAGCGTGTCCTCGAGTGACGATTTTGCAGGCACTTCGTCACCGGTGGAATGAGAGCACCCGGGCGCCCAGAGGCGCGGCGAGGCCGACGTCTGGGATCTATGATGCCACTGAGCTTGCTGCGGCTGGCAAGTCATTTGGAAGAGTGTTGCTTGAGTGAGGACAGAGGCGATTCTGTGTGAAAACAGGACGGAGGGAACGAACACAACTCCAGTGACTGCTGACTTCCTTTGGGGAAGGTGCTGCAGGAAGGCAGGGGCGCAGGCAGGCCGGGAGACAGAGGAGGGAGAAGCAGCTGTTTATCTTATTTAGTTGCTCATCTGGGTTGTTCCCCCGAACCCGGGACACGAACCCAGGCCCCTGGGATGTGTGTGGACGGCGCTGTCCGACGGTCTGAGCACTGACCTGCGCGGCACCAGCCCCTCAGCTCCGGCGCCTCCGCTCTGTTTCTTCAGGTCACGGCTTCTGCTCTGCGGGGCCCGAGGCCGCTCGTCTTAACAGAAGAGTGGACGGAATTTCCAGGTCACCACCGAGAATTCGGACTTTTCTTTTCCACTGTAAATGAAACGAGAGCAGGACTCATATCCAGTTAAAATTTTGCTCAGCTTTTCTCAACATCGCTGACTTCCCACTGCGTGAGGGCTGCTCTCGCTTTGATCGGTGAATGAAGTCTTAGTTTTCAATGAGAGACATTTACGCAAAAAGCAATTTCAGTCAAAATGAAAACGGGATAGAGCAGAACGGACAGTTTGGCCTTTTCTTAGGTGGGCTCTGGGCTTCAAGCTGTCCACGAGGTTTTACTCGACATGAGGGGGACGCTCCCTCTCCCTCTTACGGCCGTGGAGCCTGGGCTGGAGGCATCTCCCCAAATCCCACGTCGAGACTCTAACCTGATGTGATGGCCTTGGGGTGACCAGGTTTCCAAAGGGCAGGGGTGTGGCCCCTGCGGACAGAGGGGCAGCGGCCTCCCTGGGCCCGAAGCTGCTGGAACCTCCGCCTCGGACTTCCCGCCTGCGGACCGGAGGAGGGCGTGTGCGACGTCCGGCTCAGCGCGCAGACACGGTGGAGACAGGCTCCGCGCGGCGTTCCGCCTGCTCCTGCCGTGGCTCGTGACGTTCCAGACACCGGGAGTCCACCGCGGTGACGACCTGGCAGAGGGCCGCTCACGCCCACTCCTAATGTGCAGCATGACTGTCGTCCCCTCGAGCAGGAGGTGGACACGTGGCGGTCAGGTGAGGGCTCGCTGGTTTCTGCAACACGGGCCGGGCGGGTGAGCGAGCCACAGAGCGTGCCCGGCTGAGTCACCCGTGTCCACAGAGATGCTGCCACCAGCACCCAGCTTCAAGATCGTGGGAGGGGATGGCTGGTGTCGCTAAGGCCGTGTGGCCCAGACAAGAAGGCCCAGCATGAGGGCGAGTTGCCAGAAACCCCCGAGGAGTCTGAACTATTAATCTGGGGACACTGGAATATTAACCCCTGCAGTCTCTGAGTAGATCGGATTGGGGTCCTCACAAGGGCCTGGTGGGGCCTTGAGGGGGACAGGAGGGACCCCCGTAAGGTTGACCGTGTCCCCGGAAGAGCGGGGCACACTGGGCATCTCAGCAGACGGCCCTGCCGGGCACAGCCCTGCGCCTGGTCACCGTGCCCACTGGCGTGTCCGTTCTGTGTGCAGGGCTGAGATCTTGGGGCCCATTTCTGAACAAGCCCACTGGTCCACTTCTCACCCTGGCGGTAGGGAGCATGCCCCTCACTTCAATGAGAAAAGCAGGAAAGCAATTTGCAAGTTCTTGTTTACTGCAAACAGAAATCTCTGGTGTGATTACCTTTCCCCCAAATTTTTGCACTTTCCCGTGGATTGAGAATGAGTGAATGCAAGTGCAGATTCTAGTTAGCACTTCCTGCATATTAAAGAAATTTCTCTTCCCCTTCCTACGAGAGAAAGGTTCCTGGGAGGGAACACATGATCTCTGAGGTATTTTTCTTCTCGGAGAGTAGTGATAATTTTTGGCAAGAGCTTTGCCACAAATGACAGACATGTCCACAGGCTGACGAGCTCTGTGACAGCAGGACTGGCGGAGAGCTTGCTCCGAGGAGAAGCTGTATTTATGGGAAGAAAACACGGCATCTTGCAATAAACAGTATTTTATAGGCAGCTATGCATGGGTGCATTTGCTAAGTTGGTTTAAATAACTCCAGCACCTCATAAACGTAGGATTTGAGGGAAGCTCAGGTTTCACTGTGGTAACATCTGCATTCGTTGAATGATTTGTATCGGTGACACTGACTGACCCTTATGGGGAAAACCCTGCTGGACCTCAGCAAGCTGGCGTGAGACATGACCGGGATCCAGGCTGAAATTGCCCTTTAAATTTTTTATGAAATTCTCCCTGCGGGGTCACTGCAGGGCTCAGAACAGATTTTCCACATCAGAGTCGCTCCAGTTCAGCTGCATCCACGTCACCAGCACGCCCTCCCCTTCTTCTACGCCGCAGGGTAATGGAGGGTGGGTTGAAGGCCCAGCAGGGGTGCGATGATCATTTTTCTCCGCAGCAGATTATATTAAACACTTAATTATTCATATCTCAGGCCGGCTGAGGCTGAATACGGCCTTGCTCATTTTGCAGTCCCGAGGAGGCCTGTCTTCTCTCCCCCGAGGGCCAAGGGCCGAGCCCCTGCTGCCCTTACAGCCCTTACACGGAGCCCCTCAGGGCCACGCGTGGCTTCCCGGCCAGCCCAGCGCGGTCCCACCGGCGCTGTCCCCAGGGTCTCGGGCTTTTGCCGTTTCAAGAGGAGACACTCTTTTGAACGGTCCTGGTGGGGGAGCAGAATTTGGGGTGAGTGTTGTGAAAACCTGTGCACTGTGTGACCCCGTCAGGGAGGTGCTGTTTCAAGGAACACCGGCCTCGATTCCAGAGATGGTGTCCGAGCCGTGTGCTGACTCAGTGGGGAAGGAGCTGAGTGTCAGCAGGGTTTGCGCCGCGGTGGCGGCCGGGCACGGTGTCTAAACATGGCCTGAACCCGACGCCGCACCGGGATCTGGCACGTTTCTGGCTTAGCTAGTTATTCATGTAGGTTGACTCTGCCCTTCAGCTGTTTCTGACACATTTTCACGCTTCTTCTCTGTGTGTTTTGTGTCGCGCACACGTTCCTTTCCTCTACGCTGTCGGCGTTGTTTATTCACGTGTAATCTTCTCCGACAGTTCCGCCATCACTTCGGTGATTTTTCTGCTGCATTTTCCATGCTTCTCTAACATGTGATGCTCCTCGTCCAGTGCTGTGTCTGCGCAGCGTGTCTGCGCCCGGAGTGCGAAGTCGCAGACCCGGACGCTGCAGGAGCCCTCGTGCAAAGCGCGAGCACGTTTTATCTGCAGGTAGCAAACCCGCAGCACAGCCGAATGGTTTTGCTTTGAAATGTCGACAGTGGCGTCTTTCATAGGAGCTGAGAGTACTGATGTGCCCTTTCCGCGGCCCCACATAGCCTGGTTCGGTGCTCTTGCTTCTGTCTGACGCCATTTCCCTTCAACCCGAGACCCCGTGCCCCCTTTTTTTAATGCAGGCATATTGGTGACTTTTTCTCTCAATTATCACTTATTCTAAATGGTCTCTCTCACTTTTAGGGATGTTTTGTTTGGCAGAAAATTCTAAGTTGGCCACATTTTTCCCTTTTCCTGCAATGATTTCTAGTTTTTCAGTTTCAGTAAGTCAGCTCTAATTCACACGGTTTCCTGCCTGTGTAATTTTCTCTTGCTACTTTTTTAAGTATTTTTTTTTAAATTTATCTTTGGATGTCAGCAGTTTGACTGTGAGGTGCCGGCGTGTTTGTATTTGTCTCGACTGAGCTTTGCTGAGCTTCCTAGAGACCTCAGGTAATGCTTTGCAACACGTTCGGCAAAATAGAAGCGGTTTTTCTTCAAATGTTTCTTCTGTTTCTTTTTCTCTTTGTTCTCACGTCGGGATCCCGTCTCCTGGACGTCGACCGCTGGGTGGTGGCCGCGGTCCCTGAGGCTTGGCCTCGCCTCCCCACGTGGGAGCCCTCGCTCTGACCCACGGCCCGTGCGTGGTGGCTGGGGGCTGCACGCACGGGCTCCGCCTTGTTCCAGGGATCCCGGTCGCCCCTTCTCGTTGTTCCGTGGCTGCAAGCGCTGCTTCCCACGTCTTCTCCAGCTGAGAGACTCCGGATGGCAGGTCCCATCATGACTGGAAGCAGAACTCCCATTGGTGATTTTTAAGAATAATTTTCGGGAGCTGTTCCGAGTTGTCCTGAGTTTGTATTTACAGTGGCGCAGCTCTTGCTGGTGAGTTGCGTCGCGTTGTGATTCGCGGAGGTCACCCTAGAGGTTCATCCACATCAAATGCGCTGCTGTGGGCCATGATCGGCCTTTGGTACTTTTACAGCCTGAGAGCCCGTGCGATGCGGGCGGCCGGGAAGCGCTCAGGGGTCCGGGGGAGGGTGCCTGACACCTCAGGCACGTGTGCTTCCCACACGCGGACATCAGAGCCTGCGCTTGGGCGCGGCGGCGTGAGGGGACACCAGTGGGTGTCCTCACCTGTCGTCTCGGAGGTTTCGTTCCCCTTTCCCTAGGGTGCTCCCTCTAGGTCTCCGGGACACCTCTGTCCCTGCGGTTGGATGTGGCAAAGTCCTGCTCCATCGCTGCTCTTGAAGGTCATAATTCTGCCGCGGCTGGAGTGGATGCCTCGTGGTCACCCGCAGTGAAGCTCATGATCACACTGGTTGCACAGGGGTGTCGCCACGTGGTCGGCCAGCTGCTCGCTGTTTCTACAGCTCCTCGCACCCAGGTCCGGGCCTGCACCTGCGACACCACCTCTTAGACGCCGTTCTGAGTGCTCACCTGTCTCCAAGCCCCCACTGGCGTGACCACCGGGACAGGAGGACATGACGTCCAGATGCCCAAGGACGTGCCTCTACCCCTGGCCTTTCATCCTGACCTCCCACCCCTGACCTCCCACCCCTGACCTTCCCATCCTTGACCATTATTGACTTCCTGTTCACTCTTGACAGGTCCTTGCAAGCTGTGCATGACTACTCTGCCCTGTCCTGCCCTTGACCTCCCATCCTGACCGCCCGACCTCCGCTCTGTGGTCAGATGGCACTTCCTGGGCAGGATGGCAGAGCAGCAGAGACCTTCCTTGCCTTCCTCTCTCCTGTCTGGTCCCTTCCTGACCGGCCAGCACCTGGGGAGCAGGTGCGTGGGTCTCTTCCAGTGACGGCATCTGGCACACACCTGTCTCCCTCCTCACAGGGCCCTTTCTCCTGGAACGGGGCGCAGCCCTGGGCCCCCATGCAGCTCTCCTGGGCTCCCTCGGTGCAGCAAGGCACGCCCTCCTTCTCTCCCCGCGGGCCCACCCGGCCCTCACGAGGGGCTCCGGGGAGCAACTCGAAGGGACAGGGAGGCAGGAGGATGGCAGCAAAAGGCAGGTGAGAGGCTGCGGCTGCTGTGGACTCAACGGCAGGGGTCTCCCTGAGAGAGCATGGAAGGCGGGACTCCCGGCTCCAGGCACCGAGGGTGGGGCCTGAGGGAGCCACTCCCCTCCCTGTGGGGTGCAGTCCTGCCCAGACCCCGTCAGAGTGAGATTCTGGGCCCAGGGAGCCATCTCTGGGTGACATCTGGTGGGAGCAGCTACAGAAGTCAAGTGTGGGCTCTGAGCCTTGTCTCCACAAAGGGCCGTCCAGGGCTGTCTCCCTCACTCCTTGCTCTGACACTCCTGTGCCTCTGGGTGTGCAGGACAGAGGGGCTTCACTCTACGCTCACCTCCTGAGAGACGGCTCTCATGTCACCTTATCCTGCCTGCTTGCAGTCACTCCCCGTGGCCTTCTGACGCAGATGGCGAGCAGAGTGGGACTCAGCTCCAGGAGCAGGACAGGAGAGAGTGTTGCTCTGGGCATGCAAGGGGGTGGACCTGATGGGTGGGCGTGCAGGGAGGGTGTGCAGGGGTGAGTGCAGGGGT
>RJWH01006593.1:0-52390 GCA_004363575.1 Solenodon paradoxus
GATGCCTTTTGGGAAAATAACACTGAGCTTCCAGTCCTTGAAGTACTGAGATCTGTGCCCCCTACCCAACTTCATATTATTTTTTTACTTCCACTTTCAATAGCATTATCTGAGTCAAGAATCACAAAAGGTGATTCCTTTATCTTTTGGCTAAATCTTCTCCATTGGACCTCAAATCCAAAGGGCTAGTCAGCATACCAATACTCTTACTTTCCCCACTAGTTTTTCTATTCTTCTGTGCACCAGAGCAAAAACAAAAAGAAAAACAAAGACTCAACTCCTCACTCTTCTTGCAGCCCAAACCCCAGTCTCCATGCATGTAGACTTATACTAACAGGTACAGGAAGGAATGGAGGAAAGTGTATGATTACTTTCAAAATTCTAACATTAACTTCAGCCCAACCAAGATACCATTGCACACAATAAAACAAAGACGGTTTCCATTAGGGCTGGGTAGGGATAGGAAGAGTGTATCAGAGGAAGGAAGCACCAAAAAGAGAATTAAACCTTGCAATATTGAGTGATTTCCTTTGTTGCTCTTTTTACTGCTCCTTTTCATTTTTTTTCAGGTTTAATTTCAATGTTGAGTCAAACTCTTTTGCTCCTTCATCTCTAGATCCAGAAGAAGACAGAAATCAATTAGTATTCATGGCTGAACAGCCATTATTTACTTTTTTTTCATCATACAGTGCTATGGAGAGTGACTGATAATGGCAGGTTTGGCACACCACTTTATCTTAAATTAATTCTATTTCATATCCAAAACTGAGGTCTTCTGTTCTGTAAATCTGTAGAAATATTTTTCCAGTAAAAAAAGTCTTAGTATCAAAACAGTACCACTTTTGAACTACAATTATTGCAACAATGATGAAATGCAAATGGCACCATTAATAGTCATCTCAGTGTACAGATTTTGAAACTGAAAAAAAAAACCCAATACTTAAACTTTTACCCCTTGCCTTGAAGTAGGAGAATTTACAGATTTTATGTTAGATATTGTTTCTCATGAGGGAGGTGACATTGAATCTCACTTCTAATGGCATGTTGTGAATAAGCAGACATAAAGAGGAAAGGAGGAAAACTGCGGAAGCTGTAGGTGAGGACTCAGGAGAGTTGAAAGTTGTAAGAAAAAATTTTGAACATGGAGAGTTGCTGAGAACAAAACTAAAGAACCTGGAATTGGTAAAACATTATAAAGGGAGGAAAGTGCTATGCTGTAATGCAAAAGCAAATTATTGGATTGATCTAGAACAGTGGTTCTCAATTGGGGGAGATTTATCCCTCTACATCCCTTCAGGGGATGTTTAGCAATGCCTACAGTTTTTTAAAAAACACTTTTTTGTTTAGTATACTTTTACAGTTACAAAAAGCTTGCAAGCACAATATAGAATCTTCTGGACACCTCTATCCAGTTTGCCCTAAAGGTAAGATCTCACATTAGTATGATAAACTGTTACAACTGAGGAAACAATATTGACACAGTATTATTAACAAAAGTGGATGCTTTATTCAGATTTCCTTAGTATTACCTAATGTCCTTTTTTCTGTTTCTGGATCACATCAAAGATACCATATTGCTTTTATTTATCATGTCTCCTTCTACTTGAACCATTCTTGCCCCATGCTTAGTCATGGCTGACTCCCTTCACTACTCCCATGTCAGTTGGCATCTATCAGCAGTTTTCCTTAAGTCTCTTACCTAAAGTACACGTCTACAGAAAGCATACTTTTCATCTTACAGTAGTGTTTGACGTTGACCCTCCCTTTTAGCACTTAGAATCTAGCTTGTTTGTCTTCGAAGTTAGCATGCAAGCTCCTTGGGTACAAGCACCCTGTCTCTAGTTCAGCCTTTATCTGTGTGCTACACACTCAGTCTGGCACAGAGTCAGAATTAAAGACAGATTTGCTGAATGACGGGATGGTTGAATGAATGAGTTTGGAATACAAATTTTAAATTTCTGGAAATCCTCCATTCTTAGGAAATGTTTTTTGCCTCTTTGAAATCTTAAAAAAATGAAAATGGGTGAGGCAAATTTTTAAATAGGTAGTATTTGAAAAGGGTCACTTATAGCTGGAATACTACATCATTTAGGACCACACAATATACTGTGTACATCTTGCTAGATCATAAAATGATTATATTTGTTTTAGTGCACATAAATGAATTTAAATTCCAGTAATTATGAATTCAGTATTGAATTGAAACAACTTAAAATTTCGTTCCAAGATTTTTCCTATTTAAGAGAATCAGAAACATTTTCATAACTCCGAAGTAACAACCTGCACCTCTCAATGTCTGTTTTCGCCTCAGTCTATGACGCGCACTATTTTGCATTCTGTCTATGGATTTATCTATTTTGGAAATTTCATAGAAATTGAATCATATAATATGTGGCATTTTGGTCTAGTCTTTTTCACGTTGTATGCTATATTCAAGGTTCATCCATGTGGTAGCATTATCAGTACTTCATTCCTTTTTATGGACAAATAAGATCCCATTGTATGGAGATACCACATTTTTGTTTATTAATTCATAAACGGATGGACATTTAAGTTATGTTATCTGACCTCTGCTCTAGAACCTCTAATGTTTCCACATTTTGACTATTACGAATAATGTCATTATGAGCATCAGTGTACATGTATTTGTTTGAGTACCTGTTTTTAATTATTTTGGGTATATAATACCTAGGAGTAGAATTGCTGGGTTATATAGTAGCTCTATGCTAGCTTTTTGAGGCTCTGCTCAACTATTTTCCACAGCAGCTCTGCCATTTTGCATTTCCACTAGCAATGTAAAAAGGTTCCAATTTCCATATTCTTGGCAACAATTGTTGCTTTCCTTTTATAAAAATATATAGCTATCCTAGTGGATGTGAAGTGGTAGCTCATTGTGATTTTCTTGCATTTTCCTATGGCTAACGATATTGAATTCTTTTCGTGTTTTTATTTTTATTTTCTTCAAAGAAAAGGTGCAACCAGGAAGAGACAGGAGGATAAAACATTTATCTATTTAGTTATTCATCTTGGTTCCCCCCAGCCCCACCCCTACCACCATGCGAACCCAGGTCTTTGGGATGTATGTGGACTACACTCCACCAGAGGCAGTGGACCTAATCACTACTCCACCAGGGTGTGTCTTATTGGAAATTTTCAATATAGATTGTTCCTGACCTCAGAATATTTCTGAATGTCTACAGTTTTTAAATGTGTGCAGAAGATAGATCAGAAGCAAGCAAATGAGTAAACCTGTTGTTATGAAATTATATTTGTGAGACGTCTCAAATATCTTCCTGGCCACAACCCCTGAGAATGTCACATTTTCTAAAACACTAGGAAGTTCCTTTCTGATGTAACGTCTTATAAGCCTCAGATATTTGCTGGTAGAGTTAAACGAACTAGCAGGAATGCCATACAAGTGACATAATAAGGAAAATAGTGGTAGACGGGGCAAGTTGACTACAACTAACTCTATGCAACTACTGGGTAAGCAGGAGGTTGCAACATGAAATGGACATTTGTAGAGTGGATTGAGCGCATGCAGATACTTTCCGTACAGGAAAAGTTTTCTCCTTTTTTCCTTAACAAAATAGGTAAAGGAGAAGATGTCATCTTTCCCCTCAAAATTTCCACTTGCCTCCTCAGACACTTTACACATGAATTGACTAAAACTTGTTTTCCAGTTTTCCTTAGATACTCCTGATGTTTTTTAATCAAAACAATTCAAAGTACTTTAGTAAGTGTGGTTATGATCATTTTGCTGATGGTTACATTGTCAAACCGCTGGGAAATTACTATACAGCAGTCAGTTTTCAAAGCAGATCCTTTTGAGCTAAGTTAAGAGATCTGTGTTCCAGTTAACATCATGGAGTTCAAGTTTCCGAATTTATAAACAGAGGGATGATTAGATTCTGGATTACCTTTACAATCCTTTATAACACTCAAATTCCATTTGAGATGTTCATGTGTTATGTACATTTTTTTAAAGGAAAGATGCAGGCAGAAATGAAGGTGGTATGTAAGCGAGCAGGAAGAGAGGGGAGGAAGAAGCATCTCTATTTTTTATTTTTATTTAGCTGCTCACACTGGTTGTCCTCCTCGCACTGCCGCACCCCACCCTCCCTCCGGCCTGGTACTCAAACCTGGGGGTATGTGGCTTGCTCTTTTGGAAGTGATTGATCTAACCCCTGGGCCACCAGGGCACACCCGTGTGTTATGTACTTTAAATTTCAAAGGCAAATGCATGAATACAACTGGAAACTTGCTTCAGTTCAAACCTGTATCAATAGACTCTGTTAACAAAAACATACAGCCCCAGGACACGGACTTCAGAAGTTCTGAAGTCACACTTCCTTTGTGTACTGGTCAAATGACTAGGTGCACTTGTACATGTGATGATCTGTCCTCTGTCCTGAGGTTTCTTAATCTGATTTTGCAATGTGTGTTTATCAAACATAACACAACTGACTCAGATAGGACTTAGCACTATTTCCTTGCCTTTGTCTAAAACATTTCACATCTACTGAACTTAATCTTTTCATTTTGTAACTTCTGAAACTTCAGTGAGGACCACCTGGTTTTCACATATTCTGATCCTTCGTTTAATTTCCTGCAAATACTTTAAGCTTTTGAAACGCCCCACCCCTTCCCTTGTAGGAAAAGTTATAATAAAGCGATAATGTGATTTTGCCCTGCCTTCTATACACAGGCCCCAGGGAGCTCTGTGTCATGTCATTGCCAGGAGAGCACAACTGACAACTTTAGTCCCTGTTGAGGAGTCACATTTAAGATCTACAGCTTGTTCATAATGTTGGGAGGAAAATACAAAGCCAATGGAAAGGGTGAGGGAGCTCCTTTAAGAAGTTATTTGCATTAGGATTTACATTCCATTTTAGAGGTTTTCCCTTGTTAAAGACTAGAGTAGATAAAACAAAGCTCTATCAATTTTTAACCATCACAGAACTTTAACTGGGAACTGAGCCGACCTGCATTATCCGCTGATATTTTTATTACCTCTTGGCTATTTTTTTTTTTAATTTGCAGGTGTTCTTGGTATCAGTGCTTTCTCTGTGTATCTGTGTTGAATCTTTCTTGTAGCCCTTGTCAACTTTTTTATTCCCTGAAAAAGCAGTAGCTTTTGCAAAACATGGGGGAATCTCAGTAGAATATGGAGTGTTAGGTGACAGAGGTGTGTGTTCTGTTCAGTGAAAGTCTTTCCCCAGACATTCCCCCAGTAAAATGTTAGCATATTGGACTCCTGCTAAAAAGCTCCCAAACTCAAATCCTAAACAAAAGAAACCACCTCTTTACCCTGAATCAAATACTATTTATTCTGGGCAGATGACTTATTTCAAGAATCATTATATTTAATTTAAAGTGGTGTTTTTGAATTTTACAGCAGTTCATTGCATGTATTTCTTCCTTACTGGGGTCCATGGATCAATAGGTCTATTTCTACTAATAATTATTTTCCACTTCTTCTGAAAATCTGAGGAACAATGTTTTGATGATGAGTCAGTTACCTTGAAATGTATCATTTGATTCAGTAAGTCAATATCTAAGCGTTACTGTAAGAAATGAATTAGAGAGATATGCAAATTTATATTTAAGAATGTTGATAAAGACATCATTTATAGCACTGGAAAAAAGAAACCCATCTGAATGATCCATAAACACTAGAAAACCAGTTAATAAATTATGTGATAGCTATATGTTAGAATATTTTGTGGCACTAAACATTTTTTTAAAAAGACTAATAACATGAGGAAGAGCTCATGTTAGATGTTCTATGGAACAGGCACACAATACTACATATAACTATACAGATTGGTTCTAATTTTGGAAAATAATGCATAAAAGGAAATTGGGAAAATGTATATCAATTGTCAACAATAACTCTTCCAACATGGCAGAACTATAGATTTAAAAAGCATTCTTTGTATCTTTTTGCTGTTTTCCATATTTACTATGATGTCTAGCTATTGTTTTTAGAAAGAGAAAGAAAGTCAATAAACATTTTAATGAAAACAAGTTAAGCAATAACATACCATTATTTGCCCATCTGATTGGTAAGATTTTTAAAGACTGATAATCTTTAATGCTTTCAAGGATAAGAGAAAACTGGTCCTCTCAGAACACAATTTGGTAGTACCTTCTAAAATGTCAAACACACATACTCTTTGACACAGTATCATTTCCACTTATAGTGCTCCACTGTGCAGAGATGCTTAAGCAAATTACAATAATGCATAGGGCTCTTACTCAGTGAAAAATAAGGGAAGAATCTTGAGTCCATCAACAGGGTTTTGACTAACACATTATGGTATATACATTGTAGAGGCAATACTGTGTAACCATAAAAAAGAATAAAGTATAGCTATTTAGATAGCTACAGAAAACTATAATGACATAAAATGATGTTTGTGATATGCTATTAAGTGACTAAAAACACATTGCAGGCATTCCCCGGTGGCTCAGCAGTTAACTCTGCTGCATGTACTCCACATATATCCCAAGGACTGGGGTTTGCAACTCAGGATAAGGGGTAACAACCAAGATGAACAACTAAATAAAACAAAGAAATGCTTCTCCCTCCTCTCTCTTCCTGCCTGCTTGCCTGCTTACTCATCTTCATTCCTACCCGTGCTTTTCCTTTATTAAAAAATAGCAATTGCAGAACAATATGTATAATCTAGTCTCGGTTTGACAACATAAGTATATGTGATTGTAGATGTGTATAGCAAACATTTAGAAAAATATATACCAGATTATTTACAGTTGTGATCTTTGGGGAGTGGGATCAAAGATTATTTTACTTTATGTGCTACTATATGACAGAAGAATTGAACAGGTACTTCTTTTGTAGTAATAGTAATAATAATAATGATAAAGAGACAACTAGTGGCAAAGTGAGACTTACTTGTGACAATTTCCTTTATAAATAACCTCTCAGGGATTTATTAGTCCATGTTCAGTGATGTTCAGCTACCAAGAGTTTGGACATCGGCACGTAGGGCCTAATTTGCACCTTGGCTCAGTAGAGAGAACAGTCACAGGGAGAAAGCAATGATAAGTTATTCTAATTGTCAGACCTAAATTTTACCCAGGGCCAGCAAAATCAGATTTGGTAAATTCTTCTATAAATACAATTGAAACGTGTTTACAAAGAGTTGAAAGTTAATTACTGATTCTGAAAGCTATCTATACAAATAGTCTGGATTAAATACATATCATAGCTAAAAGCGATTCTCAAAATCTATGAGCTCACCTTCAAGATAGATGTTTAAAATTTTTTCTATGAATTAACATAAAAGTAGGATGGGTTTATGTGGCAATGAGATGGACATGTGAAATACTACTTATTGATTCATATGCACATTTTCCTCTGAAATGATAGAAATAATCTCTATATCATAGGCTTATTATGACAGAGTAAAATGAAACAATGTGTAAAGTGTTTGGGGCAATGCTTAGCACATAAGTACTCGGTTAATGATAGCCATTATTAGTCAAACATATTGCTAAATATTTTCTTGTGAATAACAGTAACTTGGTCTGTACCAGTTGCCATATATTGTACAAGTGAAGGAGATAGTTTCATTGCCACATGTTAGTTTGAAAAATTGCTTCAAAAGTCTAAGCAGAATTAATACCTGCATATAATGATGGGGTTTATCTGTTTCATCGATGGTGTTAGCAAAGGGAATGTTTAGAGGATTGAAGGGAGCTAGAGTTTAACTTGGAGGTCAGAGAGTGATTTACTAAATGAAAGTGATGGTAGTATTCATAGGCCACTTCCCAGAGAATTCGGCCACTGGCTTTAAAGCAAGCCACTTGGGAAGTAGGAGAATCTGGAGAAAAGCTGCTGCGTTATAATGAAGAAGGAAAGTTTTGATTCTAGCTTCCTTTTTTCTTATCTATAAAATGAGGAGGTCAAACTTGGTAATTAAAACCAACTATTTTCTACACACTTGCTATACATCAGACATTTGATGAGTATGATTTTATATAATCCTCCCTTAGAAAAACCTTATGAATGAGATACCATTACCATCCCCAGTGTACAGATAAGGAAGCTGAGGCTCTAAAGAGGTTATGTCACTTGGTCTAGGATGATCCAAGTCCAAAGCTAGTATGGTTTCCATTCTGGTACTCTGCCTCTCTGTGACCTCCCAGTTTTAATAGTCAAAGATTCAAAGAAAGGGATATTTTAAACCTTTGTTGTTATATGACTCATCTTTTAAGAATGGGAGATAATAAAATTTTGTGTGTGAAAGAGAAAGAAAAATAAAGGTATTTTCCAGGTCTTAGGCTATTGACCACCTATCTTTTTTGAATATCACTGAGCTAGAATCACTAGAGAAAATGAGCAAAAATATAGTCACTGTCTTATAGATTTAAAGACAGCTACAGTCCATTTCATTTGCCTCTAGTCATGGATAATAAGAATGTTTTGTTCTTTTTTTCTCCTTTTTGAAAAGGTTGCTAAAGCAATTTGCAAGGATACGGCAGAGGATTTCATTCAGAGTGGATAGAACTTTCCTTTTAACAAGACAAAGGATGAGTTTAGTGAGAGAAACTAAAGTCAAGTTCAATTAAAATCCTGCTGGGATTTTGATTTGGATTGAACTAACTTTATAGATTAATTTGGCAAGAATTAAATCTTTACAATACTGTTTCCTCCCGTCACAACACATTAGATGTCTTTCCATTCATTTCATTTTTTTCAATTAACTTAAAACCCTGTAAATTGTATTGGAATGAAAAGAAATGATTATCTGAAAAGATAAAAGAATCATTTCTCAAAAAATAACACTTGGATCTAGCTACTACGCTCTGTTTTTGAAAGGAGTAGCTTGGGTTATTACTTATGTTTACAGGGAGATCGTTTTCTGTCAAGGTTTCTAGTTTCACCAGACACGCCATTGAAGATAATATTTGACCTGGTTATAGGGTCTGAAAAAAATAAGATCTTGTTAATGACCAAACATAACATAACATAACTTGTCTATACAAATATTATTATAAAGTCCTGCTGCTTGTAGTTGGACTATATGAGGAAATTATTATTTTACAAACTTGTAAGTATGTCTGACACGTAAAGGCTTGTTCCACAGTCAATGAAGAACAGTTGTTTTCTGACCTTCCATAAATAACTAATGCCAAGAGCAGCCTGGCTATCTGTTTCAGCTTCTTGTTACAGGAGAGTAAAATGGCAAGACCTAAATATCGGTTCCTCTTAAATTCTGTTTGACTTCAGTTTTCATGTTTCAGTGCTTTTTAGGTTGTACTTTGAATCTGCCAATTGCACTATGCATTTTCTTAACTCTTTTTCCATTTCCATAGGTTTAGTCTGTTTTTAATTGGATTGGTAGTTCTGGGTAGGAGTTATTGCTGAGGAAGCCTAATACAGTGGCAAGCACTCAGTCCAGAAGCTGTGAGAACTGTAGTAGGGAATCCAGGCTCACTGCTAGGAGTTACTCGCATGATGGGACAAGTCATTTAACCTGCATCTGTTTCTTCATTTGTAAAATAGGGATAATAATCCTGTCTTTTGAGCTAGTAAACAATGGTGCAAATGTTCTTTCTAAAATTTCAGACAGCTGGCTTGGGCAACGTTTTGCTCCTGGATAGCAGATCTGGAGGGTTTCTGATGACAAGAAATTATACAAGGTTTATTTTGAGCCTGAGAAAGTGAAGAGAAAAGCTAGAAATAGCGTGGATATACATCATTTCCTTTTGAAGATGGTAACTTTTCTTTCCTCTTCATCCTGGATGTGGAAGAGAAGGTGAGATGTGATAGATGATAACAGTTACATAGAGCTGTCAACATTAAGGAATAGCTTGAGTGATAAAAACAAGTCTTAAAAATTCAAGTAGCTTCTTGGTCTGATAAGTATATCCAAGCATTATCCCCATGAATATACATACGCATGTGTGTTTACATATACATACAAAATGGATAGCTTCAGGCTCTTGTTTTTAAGAAGAAAGGAAGGCAGGAATGAAGGCAGGCAGTCAGTAGGCAGGAAGAGAGAGGAGGAAGAAGCATTTTATTCATTTGGCTGTTCATTTTAGTCGTTCCTCCATGTCCAGGGCTGCAAGCCTGTGTCCTTGGGCTGTATGAGAACTGCTCCCCAGGCACTGGCTTAACCCCTGAGTCACCAGGGTACACCCAGGATCTTAGTTGAATACCTTGAAAAGCTGGAGGACAGTTAGCTAGGGATTCAGTGTTCAGGTGACATTACCTAATTACAACAGTCTGGGCTAAGTGATAGTAAAGGAAATTGACAAAAATACTCTTCTATTACACATTTTTTTTTTAATTTTGGTGAACAGATTGATTTTTGTGCTGCAATGGGTCTGTGATGTGTCTATGTTTGAATCCCACAAGTACCTGTAAGTGTGTTGAGGGCAGGGGTGATCATTCCTTCAATTCGTTTTGTGTTGATTTTACTATAGATGTCAGTGTTCTGTATACCGTAAGTACTTAACCAATTATCTGAGAAGTGATTTGTTTCTGGTATTACAACAAGATCTCATAAAATGAACATGACAATTAGCCTTATTCTTTGAAGTTCTGAACTTTCTAGGTCAATCTTGAAAAAGGAAGTTACAGGACAGCTATAGCAAAATTTATAGGCAATTTTTATATATGGTTGGGTGCGCCTGTTGGAAATTGAATGAGTAATCTCACTTCAGAGTTGTATCATACCAAGCTATAGCTCTATGTTCTCAGATTGTGGGCCTCCAACCACCTGTCATGTCACCTGGGATGTGTATTAAAAATGCAAATTTCTCAGCCCCACTTAGAACTGAATTATAATATCTGGGGGTTGTAAACCCAGGTGCTCACATTTTAACAAGCACCCCCAGATGATTCTGATGCATACTGAAGTTTAAGAGAGACTCTAGCCTATAATCTAAGATGGACACACACACACACACACACCACCACCACCCATTGTAACCTTAGGGAATTCTAAAGGAAAACGGAGAACAGCAAGTGAAATGAAATGACCATTACTAGCAGGAAGAGGAAGCTAGTCCATTATGTATCAGGGAACAGAAAGACTAGTAGCATAACTTTATTTCTTTTGGTGCTTGATTCTTAACAATTTGTAGTGGATCATTTGCAGTTGTGGTCTGGCTCTTACAGTGCTGTGACAGTTCGCTAGAATTTTATTTTTAACAGCCATGTCGACTGACTCAGAAGCAACAGTCAAGGCCAGTAAGAGTCAGAGCTGCAGTGACTTTTCCTTTTTAGTTGTGGCCTCTTTTGTCATTACACCATCGTGGAATAGAAAACACAAAGTAGCGAACCCCGGGAATTGCTTGTGCTGTTTCACCAGCGGGGAGGCAGGGGAAGTGGTCGGAAGTAGGTGAGAAGCGAGATAAATGGAAAGCCTGGTGTCAGCTCTCTCTCGCAGCAGCAGGATGTCTGTAGTGGAACAGTGTTAAGCTCTCAGTTTAAAGGAGAAACAGTGATATCCAAAGATGATTATCCTTAAAGGGTGACTGGAAGATGACCCGAGGGGAACTTTCAAGCTGGGGTGGAGTCCTGGGAAGCTGGCACAAGCGCAGGCGTGGGTCACTCTGCACCGCGCTGCCATCAGATACGAGCCGAGACCTTCGAAAATACTCTCCAGACCTAGAGCGGTCACAGTCCAGAGTTTCAACCTGAGCCCTTAGCCTTCTCGACTCCCCTGCAGCACCCCTCGGGCAGCTAACCACCGACTTCGGCCCGCCCCTTAGCTGACGTACGGGAGGAGCTGGGGGCGGGCGCGTGGGTGGGCCGAGACGTCGGCCGCCCGCGATTCGGTGGGCTCAGCCACACCACCGCGCGCACCCGCTCCGCCCGCCCCTCCGGGCGCGTCTTTTCCGGCCCGCGCCGCGCCTGGCCCCGCCTCGGCCAACCCTCGGGTGCGCGCGCCGCTGCGGCTTTTTCTCTGGCCTCCGCGGCGCGCCCCTCCACATCCTAGCGTTAGCGGGCACGCTGCTCCTTTCCGCCAACGTCTCGACTGCCTGGAGCCGGCGGCTCGCAAAGTCGCCTTGGGCAGCGTTCCGGTGAGTAATCTTAGCGGGTGAGGCTACGCTTCGGCTCCGCTGCCCGGGGGATCTCTTTTGGGGTGGCAGCTTTTGGGGCGCCACCGTCCCACACCTGAGCCGAGAGGAGGGTGAGCGGATGTTACTGTTCCCGGAATCCGTCCCCTTTCTTTCGGAGCCTGGGCGATCTACGCGCCCACCTCGGCGGCCGGGTCTGGGACATTCCCAGCGTTTCTCTGTCGCCTCCTTCGCCGGAGTCGGGGGTCCTGGAGACCCCGGGCTACCTCTCCCTGCCTCTCGCCGGCCTTCCCGAACCAGTAGCATCTTCCCGATCGGGGTACGAGGCTTTGCCATGACCCTTTCCAGAGGAGCCCATCCATCAAGTGTCTCCCAGACCTACAAACGACCTTTCGGGCGCCCCTAGACCTCAACTCCATTTTGTCCCTTCTAGGTCGCTCTATATTTGAGGACTCGGGGCGGGGATGGAGGGGGTCTCTGGACCTGGAAGCATCCGCCCATACGAATTTAAGGGATGCCTTGCCTTCCAAAACCTTAGCTAGCTTCCGTGTCTTTGGGGTTGTTAGAAAACAGCTGGATTCTAGAAGAAGCATGGTCGCATTTTTTCCTGTTTTTTTTTTTTTTTTTTTTAATCTACATCCCTGTCCTCAGGGAATGCTGTATATTTAGCATTAGCTTCATTCGCTTCCTCTTCCTCTCATTTGAGTGCCCTGCAAAAAGAACTGTGACTTGCCTGTAACAGAAAAATCGAGGAGAATGTGATTTATTGCCTAACTCCCATCAAGGGGTTGCATATTTTAAATAACACGTCGTTTCTCCTCTTCACTACAGCATCTTTCTTCAGATGGTTTTTTTCTTCACCCTCTTGAAATGAATTTGCTCTGTTCGCTCTTTTCCCCTTAAAATTAATCGTGCCTTTAAGAAACGATGTGAGATGCAGTGTAAAGGCATTTAAATGAATGTCTTTGAAAAAGTAAACCGTATACTTAATTACTTAATGGTTTAGTCAGCGCCTCAGTTTCCTCACCCACGAAAATGTGGATGTAGGGCGAAATAGAGCACAGCTAAGGCTCCTGCTAGTGTTTCGAGTCTAGAACCTCAAAATGCATGCTTACTAGCATGTTGGTGCATAAGGGAGCTTTAACCTGATTAAAATCTTGTTTCGTGGTAGTTGCTTTATTACGTTAGTTGTTTTTTTTTTTCTTTTCTTTTGCCTGTAACGAGTAGTTTTAACTGTTCCTGGTACATAATGCTGCAAGCAGATATTCAGTTAACAGTGCCACCAGTGAGCCTGTGGATCAATATTTTAATGGTGTCACACCTCTTCTTTGAATTGTAAAACAGTCCATCTTTTCAATTGAAGGTGCTGAAGTGTAAAACTTATAAGACTTCTGTTAGAATTAACACCCTCTCTGCCATTTAGGTGGGTGGGGGAAGTGTGAAACAGTAAACTTAGTATTCTGGCACTATAGTCTATAAAGTATCTTATTGTTCTGATATGAGAAGTAATTTGACACCTACAAATGCAAGTACGGTGTAATGTAACAATTAAAAACTTGAGTAGATTCAGTTTTAGAAACGATTTAAAGATTAATTGATCCAGTTCAGCTCCCCTACCTGGTGGGTCTCGGGGTGAGTCTTTTGGGTACGGTTAGGGATGGAAAGAAAGGAGAGTCTTGGCCCATTTCAGTGAGAAATTAATTGAGACTCTGGAGAGGTATCAAGCACCACTTTCAACTTTACCTAATAATTGTATCACCTTGAATAAGTCAGTTTAGCTCTCTTAGTTTTGGCATCTGTAAAAGCATCTTGATGGCAGAATGACCCTTAAGTCCCCCTACTTGGGTTATATATTCATATATATGTGTGTAAATGTATATATATATATCACATATATATTCATATACACATATATATATTCACATCACATATATTCATATGTGTACATATACATATATGTGCAGATTTTATATATACATGTATATACATACATTTTCATTAGGGCTGTACCATAAATATTTACCTATACTAGTTGTTTAGAACATTTTCCTCAAAGATCTGCATTTCCACTCTATGTACATAATTCTTAATTCATCCTTACCAAATGAATGTAGAAGTCTAGAAATTGGGAAGCATTTTACAAAACTGAAGTATTTTTAACTTCTGCTTGCAAGTGAAATGTGTGCATACCACATTTTTCTTTTTTTTTAAATGGCCTGTGTGTTTTAAATTTTTTTTTTCCTAGCTCTGGGTCTTGAACCCAGGTCCATGGATTTCATAGCCAGTGTCTTAGCCATCTGAGCTACAGGGAGACAATACTTTTTCTTTTTAGCTCATGGCTAAAGAGAAATTCATGGCTTTGAGAAATTTGTAAGGGAATGTGTGTGTACTGCCTTATAGCCGAAATTGGCTAGACATTTTAAAAGAATATGTAGGTTTCTGATTCATTTGTCACTTATTCATTCAATATATCCTTTTTCATCTGGTACTTATTTTTTTTCCAGGTCACTAGTTTAGGATGGTTGAAAAGATAATCCCTATCACAGTTTATATTCCGGGATGCAGGTGATGATGGTGGGTGTTGTGAAGAGACGGATGTAGAGTTTATCTTCATTAACAATAGCAACAGTGAAATCAGTGACATAAACATAATCCTGGGGATGTTAAAGTTCCATAGGAGAGGAGGAGATTTTTGTATTAATTGTAGTTTGTAGGCTCCCTTCTTGGCATTCCCTTTCTTAATTTTCCCTTCCTCCACTTTCAGTTGCTGAGACTTTCACAAAAATCAAAGCTTTGTTTCTCTACTCTTGTATATTCTTTCTCTTTTAGCTATTTGTTTGGAAATAGTTACAGATTCTCATAAAGTTGAAAGATATCCTTGATCTAATTTTTCCCACTGGTAACATCTTCATAACTATTGTGTAATATCACAAGGACACTGAAATAGATACAATCTATCCTCCTGATTTATGCACTCCTTTGAGTTGTGGGTATTTAGTTATGCAGTGTTATCACCTATGTAAATTCATGTAACCACCACTACAGACAAGATATAGAATAGTTCCTTCCTCCCTGATCCCTGGCAACACTAATTTGTTTCCTATGCATATAATTTTGTTATTCTAAGAATGCTACATAAATGGAATCATGTAGTAGGTAACTTTTTGAGATCAACTTTTTTTTTTCAGTGTAATCCCCAGGATATTTAGAAAATGTGTCTTATCTCAGTAGTTCCTTTTCATTGTTGAGTTATATTCCATTGTGTGAATTTTGTTTAACCATTCACCCATTGAAGGCTATCTGGCTGTTTCCATTTTTTAAAACCTATTTTACCAATGATGCTCCTATGAGCAATTGTGTACTGGTGTTTGTATGAACATAAATTTTCATTTTGGCGGATAGTTGTCTAAGACTTCAGTTGCTGACTGTATGGTAGTGATTGTTTTGTCTTATAAGAGATTGCTAAACTTTTTTGCTAGGATGGCTAACAATTTTACATGCCCACCAGCAATGTATGAGTACTCCTCATCCTTGCCAGCACTTGCTTTTGTCATTACTTTTCATTTTAGTCATTCTGATAGGTGTGTAATGATATTTTGCTATGATTTATTTTTTATTTTAAAAACATTTAGTTTTAAAAACATTTTGTTTATTTTTATTTAGTTTATCTTGGTTGTTTCCCAACACTGGTACCTGAACCTGGGTCCTTAGGATGTATGTCAACTGTACTTGGCTGGAGGCGGCGAACGTAACTGCTACTCCACCAGGGTACACCATTGCTATAATTTAATTTGCATTTCCCTGATGGTGAATGATGTTGAACGTCAATCCATATACTTATTTGTTATCTCTATATCCTTTTCAGTGAATTGGGTGCTCATTTCTTTTGTCCATTTTTAATCGATTTTCTTAAAGGAAAAGTACACGTAGGAATGAAGGCAAGGAGGCAAACAAGGAGGAAGAGAGAGGGGGAAGTATCTTTTTATTTTTATTTAGTTGTTCACACTGGTTGTTTTCCCCCAGCCCCCAGGACTCGCAATCCGTGGAATGTGACTTGCTTCTTCAGAGGCAATTGACTTGACATAACTGCTGCACCACCAGGGTGTGCCAATTGATTTTTTTTTTTTAAGGAAAGGTACAGGTATGAATTAAGGCAAATAGGCAGGCAGGCAGGAGAGAGGAGAAAGAAGCACTTTATTTATTTTTATTTACTCGTGCATCCTGGTTGTTCTCCCTGGCCTGGGACAGGAACTCCAGTCCTTGGGATGCATGTGGCCTGCATTTCCCCCAGAGGCAATTGACTAAGCCAGGATGCACCTAATGGATTTCTTTTTACTTTTGAGTTGTGAGAGTTCTTTATATAGTCTACATACTAGTTATTTGTCAGATACATGGTTTGCAAATACATTCTCTCAGTCTATAACTTGTCTTTTCCTCCACAGGTTGTTTCATAGAATACAAGTCTTTAATTTTGATGAGGTTCACTTGGTCAGTTTTTCCTTTTATGGATTGTGCCTTTCGTGTCAAAAGGGTCTTGTATTACTTTGCTATTTAAATTTATTCTTTGCTCTTCTGCATAACATCCATTATTTCTGTAAGCAGTGTGAACATTTTTGACAATTTTGGAGCTTAACTGTATTCTGTGATCAAATGGCTTTGATAGTTTAGAGTGTGAGTACATACTCATACATGCTTTCACTATATTCAAATAGCTGCTCTCCTTTCGTGCCTTAAAATTTTTAATTCTACCTTATCAGGCTGTCAACTAAAATATTGGTATTTTAAAATTCAATAGGCACATGATGTGCCAAGGAGAATTTTAGTTTTACTTTCTAAAATAAAAATAAAAATATTTTGGCAAAGATGTATGGTTGTTTTTTTTTTAAATCAAGGTTTCTGGTAAGTAATCCAAAGAACAAATTTTTATTCTCATTTAAATGTGCTTTTAAAGTCTCTTTCTGTATTTTGAGTTGTCATGTTGTGAATCATGACCCTGCATTTGGTAAGATTTTTCTGCTCACTATTGATTAGTAGAATAATGACTAACACATTGAATTTGTCAGTCTGCATTACATATTTTCCTTTTATATTAGCGACTTAATAATCATTTTATCTTTTGAAATAAACATTGGCTTTAAGGTGATTTGGAATTTTATATTTTGAAAAATGATGTGCTCATAATTTGTTCATTTCTATAAGGTGGCAGTGCAGTTGCTACCTGTCCCTTCACTGTCACCATATTTGCTAACACAAATGTACAGCTAGAGTAATGAATTCTTATTTGAAAACAATCCGTCTTTAGGATGACGCCAGGACCCACAAAATATTACCGGTGGCCAAATCCTGCTCATCACCTGTTTTTGTAAATAAACTTCTGTTGGAACATAGCCACATCCACTCATTTTGTGTATTGTCTGACTGCATTCAAAATACAATGTCAGAGTTGCAAGAGAATTTATGGCCTGAAAAACCTCTTTACTCTCTGGTCCTTGACGGACCAAAAAAATGCCCAGAGATAAGGCAACCTTATGAATTATTGAATCTCTCTGTTATAAAGGAAGTTCAGCAAACATTGCCTGGCATTTTAGTACCTTTCATTTCCATTTCCATGGGATACAGTCGTGTGCAGGCTAACAGCATTTTGCTCATCAGCTTTCTGACTGCATGTATGATGATGGTTCCCGGATAGAGCCTAGGTGTGTAGTAGGCGAGACATTGATGTTTGTGTAATTATATTCTATGACATTTGCACAATGATGAAATTGCCGAACAAAGCATTTCTCACAGCATGTCCCTGTTATCAAGCAATGCATGACTGTATGGTAGTTCAGAAGTGTTTTCGTTTTCTTTGCTAAGTCAACAAGGCACTGTGGTCTCTGAGCATCATTAAGGAATGGTTGGAGAGTTGGGACGGTTAGTGTTGGTCTCACCATTGTTAAGTGCGGGTTATTTCAATGCGAAAGTAAATTTGCCAGTATGGCAGCTAGTGAGATTAAGAAGCAGACTCAGGTCGTTCTAATGTCCTTTGGCGATCCTATGATGAGCCACGGTAAAGAGAGCCCGGCGTGGCAATGCCGATGCTCCCCAAACTGCTGCGTGGTCTTTAAAAACACAGTAGTTTGAGCCTGTCAAGCTGACCTTAGACTGTAGTTTATTATTTTGTGTGCATAGCTTCCTTTTGTAAATTAGAGGTTGACACTTTAGTTCTTTTAAATACCCTGTATGTCATGTTGAAACGGAAATCAAGTTAGGACAGTTGGCTGTGCATTTGGAAAGAAATGGATCCCTGTCCCGTAGCATCACAACAATGAATTAAAGATATAATTAAAAAATCTAAGTATAGATATTTTTAAAAAGTCAGGAAAACAGAAGACACCCATAATAAAAGTTAAAAAAAAAGCAAGTGACAACTAGGAGAAATATTTTCTACATAATGTAGTAGAAGCTTCACTTCAATTTAACTGACTCATCACTTTAAGTGCTATTCTTTTCCTTTGTAAAATACACTGTGCACTGAACACTTGCTATTAGTATGTTGGTCTAAATGTGCCAGTATGCTTGTGTACGCAGCAGTAGAACAGATGCTTTTGTTACTGAGCTTTTATAAATTGGTTGTTCTTTTTTGTAAATATGTAATTTATTTTCATATTTTAACTTGATAATGTAAGAGTAGTGGGGAATTGAATTTCTTACTACAAATGTACAGATGAGATAATGTGCTATCTGGGATTTACGTTCACATTATATAGGAAGGTGGATGGAAGTGCAGATTATGTAGAGATATAAAAGAAATAAAATTTGACACATGGATAATTATTGAAGCTAGGTTGTAGTTACATTAGGTTCACTATAACAAAACAAATTGAGTGTTTTTCGAAAGAGTTGATGAAAGCAAGTTATTACTGTCTAATTAAGTGTGGGTTAGACAATGATGAAAGATTTGTAGTATGTTAAAATCAAGAGAGTTCTTCACTTAAAGTACTTTGCCAGTGTCTTTTAAGTCCTTGGATGTTCTGAGAATCTAAGAATTCAGTTTAAATTTTTTTACTATCAGTAGGCCCGGATTAAAGAAAAAGATCTTGACCTCTTGGCCCTGTATCAGAAGTTTGATGCATGAGTGTACTTTTACCACTGATAGAATGAAATGAAGATAAAAGGAAATATTTCTCATGTGCCTGTTTTTTCTGATTGTCACCTTACTTGACTTTTTCAGTTAATTAATGAACTTACTGTATATAACACCAGTTAAAAAGACTTCTACTATATAATATCCATGATATATAGGAGATCATACAAATCACTAAGGAAAGGGTACCCATTAGAAGTGATAGAGTATGATAAATTTGCATTTCCCAGAAGAAAATATTTAAATGATGACTGAAAAAGAAAAAGATGTTCAAATTCACTCTAGTATTAGGGGAAATTTTTACCAAACTAGGGGAAATGTTCACCAAATGCATGAGCAAAAACTAACTGTAACATCCACTTTTAGCAAAGAAATTGGCACTGATGCCTTGTTTATGAGTGCAGATTGTACAACATTTTAAATGTCAAAATCTCCCCTTTTTTAAAATATACATATATTTAGACCCAGCAATTTTGTTAGGAAACTATTATAGGTGCACCCTGGTGGCCTAGTAGATAAGTTCACTGCAATTCAATTCACATACATCCCAAGGATGGGGGTTCACATCTTGGGACCAGGGCGGCAACCAAGTTAAACAACTGAATAAAATCAAATGCTTCTTCCTTCGCGCTTTTCCCGCCTGCCTGCCTGCTTGCCTGTTTTCCTACCTGCGTCTTTCCTTTAAATTGTTTTAAAAAAGAAACTATTCTAGGGAACTATCTGGGCATATGTATAAAGATATATATACACACAGATGTATAACTAGATATAAAACTATACATATATAAAACTTTCACTGCGGTGAAACTGTTCCTAACAATGAAAGCTTAGCAGCAGCCTAAAAGTCCATCAGTGGAGAAATAATTTAAATAATAATGCTCTGTACTAGGAAGTACTATAGAGCTATTAAAGAAAAAACTCCATTTGGATCTAAATAAACTGAGAGTCGTTCCAAAGTATGTTGTTAAAGGAGGGGAAAGGAGACTGGGTCATAGAACTGCCCATATATTATGATTCCACTTAACTGAAAAAAAAAAAAAAAACCAGCTCCAGCCATATGTATGTATGTATCTGGATCTTGCAAAAAAGAAAAGATTGATACACACCAAGAAAGAGCAATGTTAGAGGAGGGTATTATGCAGATACTTTTATGCTTTAGCCTGTCTAATTCGATAGTAGATATTGAAATTTATGATTATTCTTTCAATAGTAAGTATAGAGATGAATATGAAACATCTATACACAGAAAACTTATGATGCGATTCTTTTATTGTGCGTTATGCCGTGACATTACTAACAGTGTAGTGCTGTATACTTAGTCAATAGTGGTACTGACATTTTTACAATGACTTTCTCCATTTATGTTTTCTAATTTGTCCACACTGGAAGTATAAATGTGAAGAAGGATATAACTACTGTAATCCCATAGCCAGAAAAAGCCACTATCAACTTTTTGTTATACGTGCTGGTGCCTGCGTGTATGCAAACATAGGTCTCTTCTTTCTATAAAAATGGATTCTTACTGTACAAACCAACTTGTAACTTGCTTCCTTTAACTTGATGCTTTATTGTCAGCATCTTTCACCATCTGTAAGCTCTGAATTAGTAAAAAGACTGGAGGAAAAGAACAGTACTGTGCTCTGTAAATACAGTTTCTAGTTAAAATAACTGGTTTCTAGGACAAACTATAATCTTTAAAAAAAAAAAAAAGTCATGGTCACCAAAAGTAAATAACCAAGGGATTCTAAAGTTCTCATTTTTAAAGTTGACCCAGTTCCATTCTATTTTGAATTTAGCTATGAACTTGCTTTTTAAATTGCTTTTAAACTAGCAATAACTTGTATGTGCAGTATGTGAAAATATCATTGGGAATGTTTCTTAGGTAGAGTTTGGTTTTAATGAAGATTTAAAATGTGAGCCTGAAGAGTTATTTTGTTCACAGAAGAAGCAAGTGCTCTGACTAACTTTTGGTTAAGGTGTATTAGTATTTTTTACAACTTATAAAAGTAAGGAAACTCTAGGTACCTGTAGCTATATGAATCTTTGTCTATGTTATCCTAGTTTATTATATATAAAATTGATGATTAAGAGAACAATGTTGGAGGACTGAGTTTGATTTGGGTATGTGCATATGAATGTCTGCTGCGTTCTCATGTCATCTAGAAGCACTGATTAAGCACCTCTGCTGAAGGCTCATGGTAACGTCTTTCAGGTTTGTGTTGTGGGGGTTAGAAGTGAAAATTCTTGACTTAATGCTGAAGACTTTTTGAGGTTTTTATCATTTCCTGTGAATTCAACAGAGTATTTTACAAAAGAAGGTTCTACCTTGTAGACAATGGTGTTAACTTGAAGGCCCAGTGTAGACACTCATGTTTTGTTAAGACAATTGAAACAGGGTCCGTGATTTCTCAGGCTGTGAGCCTTGGCCTTTTTGGAATTGACTTCACAGCATAGAATAGTGTATTCTCTCATTAAGTGCTGTCTGGTTTGCAGATTTTTCCAAGGGAGTCAGTAACCCTATTACTTGGTTACCGAGAAGGGCATGTGAAATTTGACTGAGACAGGTGTTGAAAAATGTTAATGGTGGATTCTATCAGTTGTTAATGAAGTTAATGTAGTGGGAGGCATGGTGAAATACTTGCTTTCTCTTCGGTATTCAGTTTGTTCCCTTTAACATATGCTAAAGTATTTTAATACTATAAAAAAATAATGATAGGGGTTTTGAAGGAGCATTCCCCTCGGGGTATCTAGTGAATCATCGAAGAAAATCTGGAGAAATAGGCAGAGCTGCCTGCTCCTGAGAATGGGGATCATTTAATGTGCTCAGAATGTATTAGTCATTTCTGCTCCTCAAATGAACTGAAAGCTGAAAACTTCCCTCAGACAGGAAACAGGAACTTGGCGAATGTGCTGAAAGTTCAGTCAGTGCTTTGAAAAGAGAAGACAGAACTAGCTGCCATATCTCATGGGATGAACCCAAGCCAAAGGTGATCTGTTCCACGTGACCTCTGAAGATGCTAAGTTAAGAAATAGCTTAAAAGTATAGTTTGAAAAATCATAACTTGTCTGCACTGGGCAGAATCAACCATAATCATTGTCAGATGAATATGTTTCAGACAAATTGAACCGCAAAGAAAAAAAGCAGACCAGAGGGTAATGGAACTCTTATACCTGGAACCATAGAAGTGTTCAGAATTTAGTCTAGGATGGTTTACTGTCTTTGATAAAATATTTAGCATGCTTTTTGTGTCTAGGCAATTAATATGTGTATGTATATCTATATAGATATATATCTATATAGATATATGTAATTTTTTTAAGGAAAGGCTCAGGCAGGGATGGAGGTGAGCAGGCAGGCAGGAAGAAAGGAGGAAGAAACATTTCTTTATTTTAATTATTCATCTTGGGTGTTTTCCCCCCTCCCTCCTGGCCCCTGATGGGAAACCTGGGTCCTTGGGATCTAGGCTACATACGGGGATTACCATTGTATATGTGTTCAGTTGTTGACCAAAACATTGTTACTTGGCACATGACTATACTCAGTGAGATTAAAAAGACATTTGTACCACTCATGCAGGGAGTCTTCTTGTATTCAAGAAAATGGTGTTTGAAAGTTGCCCAGTTAAGTATTTGAGGTTGCATAAAATTGTTCTGTGGACCTATCTTCTAAACTTTTCTAATTTGTGTCAAGTTTGATACTTGGCCAGGTCTGAAGTCATGTCCTGCTATTGCTTGAATTAAAAAACAAACATTTTTTTTTATCTTTCTTTTACAAGCATGGCCACATACTGCTGCAAGTTCAGGGTGTTGCCTGAACTGGGCACCAGGTGCTGAATGAACCTCAAAGATTTTCTCTTCTCTTTTCAGGCGTAGCAGTCCTGGAAACTGTGTGATGGGAGAGGGAGGGCATTGAAAGCATTTTAGTACCCCTTTCTTTCTTATTCTTAAAGCAAAGCAAAATCATCTGGTCTTGTAAGACACTGTCACCCAACCATCAGAGCTCAAGTCTTACAGTGTAAGAGAATGTTTTGTTTTTAAAAACTATCCTCTGTGTTGACATTAGTTTTCCTTTTAAAGAAGAGTTAAGCAAGCAGTTTGCCCTGTCTATTTGAAAAAGCAAACCACCTTCTTACCTTTTATTACTGTTCACAGTGGTTGCAGATGCTTTAGGGAAGATTAAATTCTAGCCTATTTTAAAGATGATACATTTTAGATTAGTTACAGAAATAACTTCAAAGGGATGCCTGAAAGGCAAATTGCATTGCATATTCAGCAGAAGTTAAATGAAGATAGGGTGATTAATGGGTGATATCTACTAATAGAAAATAGCAACACTGTTGAAATTGCAACTAGTTTCCTGGTTGACCTTTACAAAGTGGATACATGACCTCTCTTTCTTGAATAATATTTCATTGAGATGGAATAAAGACTCATCCTCTGCTTGGGAGTTCTTTTTAAAGTATTCTGATGCTTTTTAGGACTCTTTAAATCTGTTCTTGAAATTCTCATTTTGGATCCATCTTATGCTAAAGTGCCCTATATTGAGGCATTTTTCAGTGCTTAAGCAATGAAAGCTCCAAGTATGGATCTCTGTTGGATGTGTTCCATAGTGGAACTAACCTATCCACATTTTACACTTGCTGGAGTACTAGTATAGCCAGAAGGCAGTGTTTGTAGCATCTGCGGGCTCGTAGTTTGTAGATGAACTTGATCCAGACACGTTAGTTTTCTGTTTGTTAATTTTAGCTGTCGTTTTTCTTCTTTTTCAGAACCTCGCTTCCATCCTTTGGGTTTGCATAGGTTTCCTTTCCCCACTAATTTGAAGGAAATGTATTTAAAAAACCCATTTAAGCCAAGCCACCTGATACCTAAGCAAATATACCTAAGGTATAATTGGATAATCCCAGAAGACAGCTAGTATTATTAGCTTTTAAAAAAATATAATTGTCTGGTTGGGCTATTATTATAAGGTCGAGTGTTGCCTCATGGATGACCCTCCTTTCCATTTTACTTATGTCTCTCTCTCTCTCTCCCATGTCTTGTAAAATATGATTGCTTGACTTTTAAGTTCCGTGAGGTTAGGGCATAGCATACGTTCACTGAATATTTCTTGAACAAATGCATGTGCATGTTCCTGTAACTACCCAGGGTTTGGAACTAGATTTTAAAAAATATTATGAGGGAAAAGATTTTTGTTACTGGCTGTAGTTTGAATTCTTTCCTTCCTCAAAAAAAAGAAAAAAAAAAGTTATCACGGTGAGGTTTGTCTTCAGCAAAGAAGTTACCAAACCAAAAAAATAGAGGCTGAACCATTTGTTTCCTGCGTCAGTGAGTCTACCCCATAGGGTGGTATTACTTTCACATCTAGGAGAGGTTATTGTGTAATTGTCTTTAAAATTCTGTGTTGTTATGATAGAAAGTATGGTTACTTACTACCAAACTTTTATTCCAACATATTCCTGTTACGTGTAGAGACCTCTTGACCAAATGGGGTTTTTCTTCTAGATTTTTAAAATGTAATCTCCATATGTGGCTTATTTTTTAAAATAAATGTTTCATTCTGAAATAATTTTAGAGTTATGGAAAATTTGTAAACATAGTTCAGACTTATCTATTATCTTCACTCAGTTCCCTGAATGTTAACACTGTACATAACCTGACTTAGGCACGATACTCTTAGCTAAAATATAGAATTTATTCTGATTTCACCAGTTTTTCTACTGAAGCCTTTTTTTCCTGTTCTAGGATCCAGAATTGTTAGGCATGTTTATTTTAGAAAACATGTATATATAAAAAGATAGCGTATGAGTAATCCTCCTACCAGAAACAATTAATGATATTTTAGTATATATTCTTTCATATTTTTAATAGAGAGTATGAATCAATTTCTTACAAAGCTTTACCTAAATTTACCTAAAAGACATATATAAACATGCTTATAATTGCAATTTGCTTTTTTAGACTTAAAATAGCATTTACTTTTTGGTGAACATCTTCCCATATCATATCTGCTATTTTTTATTATAGTTTAATCTGTTTCCTATTCTTAGAACTTACGTTGTTTTCTATTTCTTGACTTAATTAAATCTTCATTATTAAGGCCAACTATGGATGTGTTCTCAAGCTTTTTTCCCGCCAGCAGACCTAAAAATAATGTCATATTCTTATCAGTAACAGTGACTCTTTAAGTCAGTGATTCTAAATACGTGTATATTAAATTGAACCATTTGAAAATGCAGTTTTTTGGTATGTTACAGGTTTTTGATTATAGGCAGTTTTATGTGGTTCAACCTAATAGTTTGAAAACGCTTTTTAGGTTATTCTGATGTCTTTCCCCCTTACTGACTTCAGTGAGAATTCCCAGCCTCTCACTCTACTGAGAATCTCTACGTTCAGAATGATGAGCTGACTCTGAAACATTTTGGCCAGGCCAGATGTTGTTCAACTCATCTTCCAGGTGTCTCTGAGAAGCACAATATCTTTAAACTTCACTGAATTATATCTACCCATCAGTATTCTGAAAATAGACTTTCAAGCATTCAATGTAAACTCTGCAAGATAGACTGATGGCTGTCTCCTGGTCATATATATATATATATATATATACACACACACACACATATATTGGCTAATCAGAGGCAGTGATGCCACCCAGTGGTACCTTATAACAGCAACTGAAGAAGTTCTGCTATTCTCCAGCATATCAAATACTTAACTTAAAAAAATTGATTCAGTATGTATTGAGATAGGTTTGCTTTACAAAATAACAAAATAACATCACATAAACATAAACATAAGCAGGTTCCCCATACTGCTTTAACATTTTATTCTTTTTTGAAATTAAGTGTTTTTCCATATTCATGACCTCACCTTCCTTTTCTTCTCCCCAGCTATGACATTGGTACTAATAGGTGTCATTAAGCTCAGCTAATAACATTCAGGGAGCTACAATAGGCATAGAAATTTGCTATGATATCCTTATTTAAATAAAAACTTTGGAATAAGAGACATAGGTGTAAACATATTGTCCAGACCATTTTTCATCCTGCTTATGAACTCATGGTGCTTTCCCCAAAATGAGCATATCGATTGTACTCACTCAGAATACAGCACTTCTCATGTTTAGTTTCAGACTGTTCAGTATATGAGAAGAAGCATGCCTGTGTATCTTCTGAGATGATGAGGCATAGACTTATATAATGAGTGAAAGATTTAACTCAGAAATCATTCTCTGGGTTTCCCTTCTCCTTAGTATGATTTGTTATTTTACTCCATGCTCAATCCGTAAGTGATTAGTGAGCATCTACTGTTGTACTTACACTTTGCTAGGTACTGAGGTTGCAGTGATGCTCAGGGCAGACATGACGGATACTTTTAAGGAGCTTACAGCCCTGCAGGGGAGTGGGAACTTGAAATGGTTTAAGTGCTGTGCTATCAGTGCTTGGAGAGCAAACAGCAGAAGCAGCTGACATAACGTGGGCGAGTCAAGGAAAGTTTTCAGAAGTGCCATTTCAACTAAGATCTAAAGGCAGCCAGGAAACAGGAGAAGAGAATGTTCTTGGCAGAATGAAAAGCATGCGCTAGGTGCAGAGGTAAGAGATTGAGTGTGGCAAGTTTGAGAAACCAAAAGTTTATGATGGCTAGAACAGTGAGATTAACTCATTTAAGCCTTAACACTATTCCTGGTAGGTAGGCTTATTATTCCTTCCATTTTAACGTTGTAGAAAATGAGGCTAAGAGGTTAAAACACTTGTCCGAGGTCACCCAATTCTCGAGTAAGTGACACAGCCAGGAATTGGACCCAGTCCTGCTGGCTCCAGTATGTTGGCTCCTAACCATGCCGTAGCCTGCCTCTCAGCAGGGTGTTTTGGTATATTGGAACTTCAGTATTCACCTAACTCATCTTTGATGAAGCACAGCATCTTATCCCATTACTCTGTGATATTTTTTTTTTCCAGTGGGCCCATTTAAGTGAAATAATACTTAGCAAGCTGAAAGTTGGGCTCTACTTGGCACAGGCTATACCCAGAGCTGGAGCTTATAAAATATGTGAAAAATTCCTGAAGTTTATAGCATCTGGGTTAGCTCATAAACACTCCAGTTTATGTTATTATTTATCACTAATTGGGAATCAAGTACATCATTTATTAGGTAGCGCTAAGATTTAGAACCTGTATTTTCCAGAAAATCATAGATGGAAAGTTATAATTGGTTGTAGTTTTTGCAAAAAATAAAAAATAAATAAAGTAAAGTGAACATAAGATATGTATTCTCCAGAACAGTAGAATTTTTGTTTGCTTGCTAAAATTCACTTGGAAATATTCATTTGTCTGATTTTCAAAATTAAAAGGTAAACATAATCTCTTAAAAGCAGACTATAGTCTTTAAAATTGCTTCTTCAAGGAAAAGTGCAGGCAGTGAAGGTGAACAGACAGGCAGGCAGGAAGAGAGAGGGAGAAGAAGCACTGTATTATTTTTTTTTATTTAGTTTTTCATCTTGAATGTTCCCCTTCCCCTGGGGGGTGACCCTGGGTGCTTGGGACATATGTGGACTGTGCCAAAAGTTTTATAAATTAAAAATCTCTAAATAGAGATATTTTCTTATAGTGGCTCTTATTTATACTATGTGTCCGTAAAATATAAGTTCTTGTTCTATACAATGAGTAACTTAACTTCAGTTTGAAGTTACCATTTTAAGATTTTAATGTAGATTTCAAAAGTTGGATTCTATTGAGTTGTACATAAACTAAGATTGTTCTAATTTGATGTTGTTGAAACCCTTGGAATAAAAAGCTTTATGTGTATGTTTAATGGCACAGAGTTGGTGCTCTCATTTACTTTCGCGTCTATGTACAACTGTGGATTCAATCAGGAGTTAGTACATGGAAATGACTTCTGCTGATGTAGCTATAAGTTCTTGCCTTGTTCTCCCAAAGACACTTAGGATTATTACTAGGGTCCTGCTCTTCTAAACACAATTAGGATTATTACTAGGGTCATCACAATTAAGGATATTTTTTCAAAAGAGGGGGGTGGTGCTCTGATTATAATTATCCTGGGACAACAGGTGAAAACCAGGAGACATAATTTGACAAGCTAGGAAATGTGATCATCTTTGTTTTAACCACTTCATCCAGAGATCAAATTCATATACTTAGCTTCAGAAGTAGCTGGCTCAAGCCAGCTGAATTAACCACAATCACTGATAGATTTGCTTTCTGTTGGAGTAAATGCATGTATCTTACAGTGGAATTACACGTGCGTCAGCTGTGCTCTTTTTATCATTTTAAGTGTTGTGAATTCCGTTCTCCTTGGCCTGTAGAGGTTATTGCAGGGCACATTCATAGCTGTGTGGGCCTTACCAGGAAGTGAAATTGCTTAATGATACTTTACTGTTGCCTGAAACATTTTGAAATGAAAATTTTGCGGGAAAGGAATGATTCAACCTCTTCTACCTCCTACTTCTTTTTGAAGTTAGTAGTACACACTGTGGTATTTGTTGATTGGAATGTCTGAAGCAAGAGTCTTAGGTGAGAAAGATATCCCATGACATTTGAGTAGTTGGTCCTAGAGTTCTGATTGTAAACAAGAGGGTACTGATGGAATGCTAACTTCTGAAATCCCCTGCTTTCATAATCCTTCTCGTCACTTGTGTGGAAAGCAAGGAAGGAATACCTTTTTGGTGTTTTTTTCCCTTGTGATATCTTTATCAGACATAGGCTTCCATTGCCCTTCAGGGTGCTGATTCTGGTCAACTGAAAAAATATCTTCCTTTGAGGCAGAAGAGTCCCAGTATGACCTGGCACCTATTAAATCTTAGGCAGATATCATCTGGTATTTGAGTTCTTTGTTTTAATAGGATAAGTGAGCTGAACTCTGGAGTTCAAAGAATGCATTTCTATTTCTGTCTGTGCAGAACCCTTCACAATTAATTGTCTGGCATTTTTGATATTTGTTTATTCTCTTGCTAGTAGTAGTCAATCTTTATCAATAACATTTTGACATAGGACCATAAGGACACTTAATATCAGGAAATGTTAATGTAGTTACAGTTAGAAAAAAGAAGTTTCATTTAATTTAGCTTCATAGATTATATTACATGACAAATGAAGTTTATTTTACTTTGAATCTAGCTTAAAAATAAGTGTCTAATCTTTCTATAGTACAGTTTGAAGTCAATCTTTGGCTCCTGTTATAGTGTTACTTTGCCACTTGAGTAGGGACAAACACCTTATAGATCATATTCATTATTACATAACAACACACATATGTAGACCACTTTACAATGAATGGAACTGGTGCTGTGTTTTCGACTTATTTATTACATGATAAAAGTAATATATTTGCTGTCGAAATTTTAGAACAGCTATGGAAAATATAAGAATAAAACTAGAAATAACTTATAATTCTGTAACCCAGAGATTAACATTTTAGCTTATAGACTACATACGTTTGTACTGTTTCTTCCTCTTACACCAATTTTACTTCATGTGTCTTGAACATTTTCTCATATCCTTCAATATTCCTTGACAATGCTACATTTTATGAAGGTGTAGTATTTGATGATATTTTTACCAATCGCCTATTGGAATTGTGAATTATTTCTAATTTTACTGTTACCTATATGACAACGATGGATGTTGTCTACAGTTGTGTGTGTGTGCACGTGCACATCTTTGATTGTTTCTTAGGATACTCCTAGAAGCACAGAGGTATGACTTAAGGCCTCTAGATGCCCATTGCCAAATTGCTTTGTATAAAGCTTGTCCCAGAATTATACTTCTGTCAACAGTAGCTAAAATGCCTTTTTGTACACATTTGACAGCACTGATTAGCTTCTTTATTCTTAATTGTCACTATTTCTGAGGGAACTCCTTTGCTTTGCTCTCTGTTTAGTAAATAGAATTTATTTTCTGGCAGAAATGAAAATGGAATGTGATATTATAAACATGGTACTTCAAGAACCGGTGGCCCCAGGATTGTTGAGAATAATCAAAACACACCATAGTTGAGCTTTGGAAGTCCATGCTTCTAAAAAACTATGTTTTCTTTCTCAAAGAGTCTTTCAATCTAAATGTTCATGTAAAGTACAAATTTTTCTCCTAAAATTATTGCTTTATGAGTGCTTATTGTCCATTATTATATTTATTAAGGCTCATTTTGTCATCTTTAAAAATATAAAACTTCTAGCAAAAATTGCACAACCTTTTAGAAACTGTTGATTATTACATTGGAGTATTTTCCAGTCAAGATCAATGAAAGGAAAAAATACTTCTTTCAATTGTTGTGCAGGTCTTTAGTATCTTAATGAAAGTCTTGAACATTCAGATTCATCCATGTATCTGTATGGAGGGAACCTGGAAGGGCAAGAGTTGGTAAATCCAAAATTTAATACTTTGTAGTCTATTTGTGTAAAATATTGGAAAAGCATCATCATAAGATTATTGGTCCTGAATCAAGAATTATCAGAGAGACAGCAATTTTCATCGATTAAAACTTTTCTCCCCAAAACTATATCTTAGGCAGATCTTAGGAGTATGATTTATTGATGTTTTTGACTTAAAACACTTTTTAATGCAATCGATACATTGAGAACTTTTCAAGAGAAAATGTTTTGCCCTCCTGATACTGTGGTTAATTTAATCCTACATAACCACAAGAATAGGAATAGTGTACTTATTTTGTTGTTTTCTACTATTCTCACATTGGTCTTTTATCTAGTCTTTTAAGATGATCTTAAGAATAAAAACTAAAATCAAAACTTATAGAAAGAAATCCTCAAATTTACTATATAAGGAAGCAGATACCATGCTTTCTTAATGTTATAGCAAGTAGGTCTTAATTTAGCAAATGTGATATTTTGAAGGGGAGAGGGAGAAGAACTTTTAGAGACTAGTTTACTACTCTTATTTCAAAGCCTGTTTTGAGTGCACCCTGGTGGCTTACTCAGTCACTTTCAGCTGACTGATTGCACATGCTTTATCAAGCATCCCAGTGCTGGGGGAAGGGGGCTGGGGGTGGGACAACCAAGATGAACAAGTAGATAAAATAAATAAAATGCTTCTTCCTTCCCTCTCTTCATGCTTCTGCGTGCCTTCATTCCTGCCTTCCTTTCCTTAAAAAAACAAACGAAGCTGTTTTGTCTTCGAAAGTATATGACTTTGTAAGTAAGGAGTGGAATTTGTATGTGTGTAGTGTATCTTCCTCTCCCAGATGAAGTCTGGTGCTCACATTGTGAATTAGGTATTTGTTACTTTTATTCACATGTCATTTTCATACATATATACATATGTATCTGTATAATACATATTATATATATATATATATATAATGTACTATACTAATGGTAAAATTAAATGTGCAGATGTAATTTACCATACTTATTTTAGGGGAAGACATTATATAACAAAATGAATGGTAACAGAATTCTTAGCTAGAGTTGGAGTATTTCTCTTGACATATAAACTAAACTGTCTTTAAGCTTGGGTAAAGATGATGGGTGTAGTATAGGGAAACCTTGCTTCAGAACTGAGAAGATGAAACAAAGAACAACAGAATGCTGCAGATTTGACTATGAAAAGAAATATCGATTATTGTCATGGATATGTTTATATTATTTTCAGTACTAGAACGTATGCACACAAACACAGACATGTGTTCCAGCACTGAAAATAATTTTTGAGTTATATGTTTAGTTAAATGATTATTATTTTTCAATAACATGATGGCAGGGTTTTTGTTGTTGTTGTTATAAGTACTTTTCCACAATATCTGCTGAAGATAACATTAAAAATAATTATAAATGAAGTGAAGGCTTATATTGATTGTGAAGGAAAAAAATAATTACTTAAAAAAGTTGTATTCTTTGATAAGTGCTAGTTTCTTTCTCCTATCCATTTCAACAAGTATTCCATGCTATTTCCAAGACAAAGCAGGATACAGAGACTATAAGACACAATCCTTGAGCATGAAGGAGCTTACTGTTAGATAGGTAATTAAGATAAATTCATACATAATACAAGTTTAGAGCTATTAAAGAAGAGCTGTAGAAGTTGCAAGGAAAGCTGAAAATTGAGCTTGAGATGCTAGTGAATGCATCCCAGCGAAGATGACTTTTGAGTTGAATTCTGGTAGAAAGAGGACTAAAGTCTGAAGCAAGAGAACTTCAGGTAGTGTGAATATGACGGTTTTAAAGGTAATTTGTGGTTTCCTTTGGGTAGGGTACAGGTAATATTAATAAAAATTATTTTATAGTAAATGTTCAGTGCTACTAATGGGAGTATAATAAGTACAGGCTTCCTGGAAAATATTTTGTAGTATATACTAAGAGCCTCCTTTTATTTCCCACCCTTTCACACACACCCCAAAAATCTCTTTCTTGCAGATCTGATAATCACACTTTTAGAAAATATGAGGGAATAGCTTTATAATCTTGAAGTGAGAAAATGACCCAGAAGCCACAATGGGGACTCTTGATACATTTTGCTACTACAAAGTTGAAAACTAACATTTGGCCAAATGTATCCAAAGCAAAGAGAAAAACTATTCTGGGAAAAATTCTTGTAGTATGTCAGACAAAGGGCTTATTTCTGTAACATACAAAGGACTTTTATGAATTAGTAAAGGAAAAAGTGAATAACCAAGTGAAAAAATGGGCAAAAGACTTGAAAGAGTCACTCATTTCAGACATTTGGACATGATAGAGTGTTTTCCTAAGTTTATTGGCTAATAAGGAGGCATAAAATTAAAAACAAGAGTTTTGGTGCCTGTCAGAGTGCAATCCAGGGTTGAAGGGCTTGTGAGAAATGGACACATTATTATACCCCTGATGGGTGTGAAGTGCTGTATTCTGTTTTAGAGGACATTGACTTTTTTTTAAAGAAGCATTTTATTTCTTTTACTTAGCTGTACATATTGGTGGTCCTTCCTGACCCCGACCCTGGGACCTGATCTAGGATCCTTGGAATGTATTGAACTGCTCTGGGTTGGAGACAGCAGACATTTTGCTTAGCTCTCCTAAATGTTAACATTTGATATCATTCTAGTTCAATTATCAAAGCTAAGAAATTAATGTTGTATGATACTATTAACTAAATTACAAAGTTTATTCCATTTTCAACAGTGTTTCTACTAACATGATTTTTCTTTCCAGGGTCCAATCCAGGATCCCACATTGCATTTTGTTGTCATGTCTCTTTAGTGTCCTCGCCATGAAACTTTCTCCAGCTTTGTCTTTCAGGACCTTAACAGCTTTGAAGAATATTGGTCAGTTATTTTGTAGAATGCCCCTAGTGTGGGCTTATCTAATGTTTTGTCATGGTTGGACTGAGATTATGCAGTTGGGGCAAAAATACCACAGAAGAAGCACTGTGTCCTTCTTCATGTATCACTGCACAGGGTTTCCTGCTGCTGGAGATGGGCACCTTGATCTTCTAATTAAGGTGGTACCACTGTGTTTCTCTACAGTAAGGTTACAGTTTTTCTCTTTACAATGAATAAATATTAACACAGACTAAATTAGAGTGTATCAATACATATTTAAAGGAGATACCTTGAGATCTTGCATAC
The DNA here is from genome assembly GCA_004363575.1 of Solenodon paradoxus. NCBI lineage: Eukaryota > Metazoa > Chordata > Mammalia > Eulipotyphla > Solenodontidae > Solenodon > Solenodon paradoxus. The sequence goes on from RJWH01006593.1 coordinate 33,758, forward strand.
ATACAGTTACAACTTGAAATTGTCACTCAAAAGTATCTGCATCCATGGCTGGATTTTGCGTGCAGTAATTATTATTGTGGTGTTCTAATAGAGATATGCTGTTTCCTTGATTCCTTCCACATTTATTAGAATTCTTCTATAAGAAAGATTTGTTACTTCTCCCTCATTTATTATTTATTTGTATTAGTATTGTAGATTTATAGATATTTATTTTATTCTATGGAATGTAATCTAATGATATCATTACCAATTTTTTTGATATTATTCCATATTATTCCAGTTTTGACCATTGAGAACTCTTGGGATAGCCCCTGCGTCCCTTCAACATGTCCCCATTTTCTTTTAGGTTCATTTTTTTAAGAGAGGAAGGAAAGGAGAGGAGGAAGAAGCATTTTTATTTATGTATTTATTCATTTATTATTTTTGGTTCCCACCCTACTGCCCCTGGAGTGTGAACTTGGGTCCTTGGACTTTACAGGGTCCACACCCCAGTTGTATCAGCCACTAGAGCCACAAGGACATACCCCCACTTTTAAAAGTGGTTCCTCACTTTCTAGCACCAGAAGATACCATGCTCATCTTGCATTTTTTCCTACCCTGGCTCTGGAATCAACCACTTTTCCAAAGAGGCTGGTTCTCTTTACTGAAGAAACCCAATAACCATGGGTTCTGGGCGTGCTAATTGCTAATGGAAAGTTACCGGCAGGAATGAAGGTGAGTAGGCAGGCAGGCAGGCAGGAGAGAGAAGGAAGAAGCACTTTATTTATTTGATTTAGTTGTTCATCCTGGTTGTTACCCCTGATCCTGGGACACGAACCCAGGTCCTTGGAATTTATGTGGCCTGTGTTTGCCAAAAGTGTCGGATCAAACCACTACTCTAACAGGGTGAGCTGGGCATACTCTTTAGACCTAGCCATTCTGCTGGAAATATATCCTATAGAACACTGGCATCAGTATATTGCAAGGGATGTTTATCATTTCTAATGATGAAAAATTAGAAAAATCCAACATTTTCATAAGTAAAAAAGATTGGCTAGACCTAATTTTTAATATGGTCATACAATGGAATGTTGCAGAACTGTTAAAAAGCACTAGGTGGCTCTGTGTGGTATGGCATGGAAAGACCTGTAAGGTAGTCTTTTATTTTTTAAGAAAATTGGAAACTTGTATGGATAGTATTATTTAATTTTTGCTTGAAAACTATGTGTATATGTATTAAATTATGCATAAGAAAAAGTCCCCTAGGGGTACCCGTCACATTATTAACAAACTGTTATTGCTAGAAGATCAAATAAAATATGCTTTCACTTTGTAGTTTTTAAAAGGTTTTTATTTTATTTATTTAGCTTTTTTAAAAGGAAAGGTGCAGGCAGGAATGAAGGTGAGTAGGTAGGCAGGCAGGAGGAGAGAGAAGCAAGAAATATTTTTATTTAGTTGTCCTCCCCGCAGCCCCGGCCTCAGGATTGAACGTGGGATGTATGTGGACTGTGCTCATTGGGAGATGGAGGACCTAACCACTATTCTACCAGAGATGCTTCAGTTTGTATTTTATATTTTGTAATGTTTGAATTAAAAAATAGCTTTATTGAAATCACATGAATATTTTAAAACACTTTTTGCTTTCGGTTACCTTACTTTTCCATAAAACAGCATTATAGTCTATAACAATCTGCAATTATCTCTGTGTTTCTTACACTAGATACAATAGAATCTGGTTAGGTTTACTTAGGCCGTAACATTTCTTTAATATATTTTAATGTTTTTGAATCAAGTGACCTACAGTCTTATGACCATTTAAGACTCTTGGACCATACATAGTTACATACATTCTTTGGAGGAAAAGAAAGGGTTTTCCTATTACTTAGATTAAGAGCATTACTTTCCAAAGTTTGGCTTATGATAGTCATGTAGGCCTTTGAAAAATTTGATATATATTGAGGTAATTTTTATTTATAAAATGTTGTTAGCCCATATGTGTAGGTTCACTATTCATCAAATATGTAAATAATGCTGCAATAAACATGGGGGTGCACATTTCTCGGTGAATTAGTGTTTTTGTGTCTTTTAGGTAAATACTCAGAAGTGGGATGATGAAATCATACAAGATTTCCATTCTCCATCAGTAAACTTATTTTAAATGGCATTTTCTTGTCCTTTTAAGTAAGCATTTTTAATTAATGGAACTTTTGGAAGATAGTAAATCAGCAAAAGGACCTAACAGTGTCTAAAATATTAAAACAGAAAATTCACTTAGAATCCTACTGTACAACCATAAATAGCATTAATATTTGCTGCATTTTTGCTAATTTATCTATGAATAGGTACCCACTCAAATATTTGCATATACTGGAGGCATTCTTATTGTCTTGTGTTTGTGTTACGTCTGTATTTTTAACATTTCTAAACTTTGAGCTGTGTACTAGTGTGGCAGTTTTCATTTACCAGTACTTGTCAATATATGACACATACAAACAAGACCCATAAAAGACCATCGCTCAGGGAATGGTTTTGTAAGGACTCACCAGAATTCACCTTTAGAGTAACTCTAAGTCCTGAGGACTTCAATAATATTTTCCACTTTTTTTCTGAAATATTCACTTTTAAATTTATTAAGATCGGTTCTTGAGACATGAAATGCAGGAGGAAGATTCATCATGCTTGAAACATTTCTACCAGATGCTATCACAAATTTAGTATTGACTTGACTTCAGGAAGAATGTTTTCAAAATATTAGTTAGCAGACTAACTTCTTTGCAGAAAGGACAAAAACTAAAGACATTAATGGTTTTGTTTAAAGTCTGTCTCAAAATGTAAGAATTGTCTGAATTTGAACAACCCTGCTTTGTATTTGTATGACTTGTTCCTAAATCACTTTTCTGGTAGCTGCACGGACATTGTTTTCTCCTGGTATTTGGTGGAGTTGTCAGGCTTTCTTGGTGCTTCCTCATTCCATAACTGTAAGATGATAAACTCTAGATGCCCTATTATCTCTTTTTTTCTTGCCACCAGGTGGTATTTCAATAGAAACATACCATATTACATGCTTCAGGCTCTTTAAAACTTTGCTATACTAAGTTGCTATGTAACTCCCTTATGTTAAAAAAAAAAACTTGCGTATCTGTGAAAGTGAAAAGTATGACTGAAATTTGCATTATAATTTTTAGATTCATCTCTATTTCTGATTATCTGCAAATAAAACCTGCATGGTGATTATCTACTTAGGTTTTTGGGTTTTTTTGAGAAGGAAGGAAGGGAGAGGAGGAAGAAGAATTAAAGGAAGGAAAGAAGAGGAAGAAACAATCCTCATTTATGTAGTTGTTCCTTTTTCATTTTTCACCCTTGTCCTGGGTCTTGAACTCAAGTCCTTTGGCTTTATTTGATCTACATGCCAGTGTCTCAGCCCCCTGAGCCACAAGGGCACACCCCCATGCTTACTACCTATTTTTAGTTTTCATTTGGTTGTTAACATTGGTCGTTTTCCCCTTCCCCGACCTGGGTCCTTGGGATGTACGTGGACTGCCCTCCTTTGGAGTCAGCTGACCAAACAGTCACTCCTCCAGGGTGTGCCTATGCTTAGTTTTTTGTAAATATTAAATTATTTTCCAATTTTTTAATAGAGTGACTTTGAGAGGAGGGTGCTATTTTGTAGGCAGTGGGACTAGGAGAGAGCAAAGTGCAGGGTCAGGTTTTCAATTGTGTAGGAAAGCTTCATTAGACTTGGTTAGAAAATATGATTTAGTTCTCTTTTATCTACTGGGCAGCCATTGGTTGCATGTCTTTTTGATGATGAAAGAAATTTCCTTTAGGTTTTAAACCCTGAGAAAAAGTGTCTTTTTTTATATTTAAAGAATCTCTGAAAGTTGATTTGTCTTGCCTGGTTGAACACTCTGAGCTGAAAGAACTCTGACTTCTCCCTCCATAGGACCAACAACCAAGTGTTAACCATCTTTTGCACATATTTACTGATGAAATTATTTTCCAAATTAAGCAAACTAATGGATAATTTTTATTTTTCTCGCTGCCTGTAGTCTTGAAATGATTTTATGGAAGGTTGATTTTTGTTATCAATGATCTGAATTGATCTCTGGGGGAAATGTATACATCTGTATATAGAAATAGGATGTTTTTCTTCTCCAGCATTCTCTTTGTGAGTTCTTGGAACTTTAATGTTTATTCAGGAAGGAAAAAAAAATTTAAATGTTAGGATAATAAGCCCTCTGTTTATAAGTAGTCTTAACTATTTGTGTTCAGACACTTAACTGATACTACTATGTTGCACCTTCCCCCAAAGTACGTTGTAGCTATTAATGTGAAGTTGAAAAGTATTTGTATTAAACAAGACAAAGATACAGTTAGTGATACTATTAGTGATAAGTCTGATAAGTTAGTGATAAGTATAGTGATATACTGTTAGTGATAAGTCTGGGGATAAATCATTCTTTCTTTTATCCTTCTGATGATACCAAAGAAAAATTAGCTCTCAAAGTTAATACCAGCTAGTTAAATTAAAGTGTGATGATTAATAATATGGATGTTTGTGATTTCCATTGGGGTAGAATTTTTTAAATGATAAATAGTAGTACTGAGTATTACTAGATGGAAGCTAAACTTCAGTTCTTTTTCTTCACGCCCAGAACACCCCACGGGTGATAAAACATGTCATTAAGCAATCTTGAATGTACTTGAAGGACCTTTTATTTTTTCTTCACTGTTCTGGATAGTCAAATAGCACCTGTTTTCTCTTGCATCGTAGGTGAATTGTCAACTGCAAAATGACCCAAAGTGTTCTTAGCGTGTGTCTTAAAGAATGTCACAAAACTGATCTGCATTGTCATTGAGGAAAGATGAAATTATCTCTATGTAGACTAATGCTATATTTGAATTCGAAAAGATTTCAGAAGGCATTTGGGAGTGGGAATAATTTCAGGGTAGATTGACTTCTTTTCACCTTTATTTAACATTTTAGTTTGCAGTGGTCAGACATTGTGTCTGTCTCTGAACTTGGCCCCTGTCCTGACCACAGGAGATACAAATGAATCTATTAGGACCTCCTACATCTTACCATTTTCATTTTCTTTTTTTCTTGAGATATAATTTGCCTATAAGAGTGTACAAGTTTCAAGTGTATAATGTGTTGATATTTACATATTGCAATATGATTACCACTGTACGTTAGTTAATATTTCTGTCACATCACATAGTTGTTTTTGTGGTGAGAATATTTAAGATCTAGTCTCTTAGCAACTTTGAAGTTTAAAGAGAGGAAGGGAGGGAGAGAAGGAAGGAACATCGTTATTTAGTTGTTTATTTTGGTGTTTTATCCTGTCCCCAGGTCTCAAAATTGGGTCCTTGGGTTGCTTGTGGTCTGCACACCAGTGTCTCATCTGCCTGATCCACAGGGGTACACACAGAACTGTGACATTTATAAGACATTATTGTTGACTGCAATTACTATGCTATGTATTTGATCTCAAGAACATATTAATCTTCTAACTGAAATCTGTACCCTTTGACCTATCTCTCCAGCTCCCATTCTCATCAACCCCAGCTCCTGGTAACCACCATTCTACTCTATTTCTATAAGTAGGACATCTTTAGATTCTACATCTAAATGACATACAGTTGTTTATCTTTCTCTGACTTATCTCACCATATCTGATACCCTCGATTTCCATCTATGTTGTTGCAAATGGGAGGATTGCCTTCTAGCTCATGACTGAATACTACCTCACTGTATGCATTTGACATCTTTATCCATTCATCCATTTATTCATCATTAGACACTTAGATTATTTCCATATCTTGGCTGTTGTGACTAAGGATGCAGTAAACATGGGTACTCAGATATCTTTTTGATATCCTGCTTTCGTTTCCCTTGGATATACACCCAAAAATGGGATTGCTGAATTATATAGTAGTTATATTTTTAATTTTTTAAGAAATCTCCATATTGTTCCAGAGTGGGTGCACCATCTTACATTCCCAACAACAGTGCACAGGGGTTCCCTTTTCTCCACATTCTCTCCAACACTTGTTATCTCTTGTCTTTCAGAGTAACCATCCTAAGAGGTGTGAGGTGATATCTCAATGTGGCTTTGATTTGCACTTCTCTGATGACTAGTAATGTTAGGTATCTGTGTACCTGTTGCTCATTTGTATGTCTTTATAGAAAAATGCTTGTTTCTCTATTTCTTAATCTTGCCATTTTCCCGGAGTTTTGACTGCTGTTTCTTAAGAATCTGACTTGTTACTTTTCTGACATCCTGATAGCATTACTTCTCGTTAGACACTCATGTCTAGCTGGTTCTTGTTTTTGTTCTGGTATCTGGTTTACCATAAGCTAATGTGCACAGGCAATGCAAAATAACACTTGAGTTTTTTTTAAAGGGCTTCTTTTCTTAGTTGGTTATACTCATAAAAATTGTCTCTCACTGCAGATTGAAATTACTGAAGATATACGTGGTCTTCATACAAGAAAATTAAGAAATCTGTAAGTATCCTTTAAAAATTCTAAATTTGTAGTTTTATTGGCCTCTGAAGAAAATTAAGTGACAAAAATAGGCATGTTGACTCTTCATAGTGGAAAAACCCTGCCAACATTTTTGTGTTCAAAAGGTAATAGTAAATAGGAAACATTTTTACTGTGTGCACATTTCTAAAATTTAAACCATCTGTCGCTCATTTATCAAATGAGAAGTGATATTTAAAATCCAAATACAATCTATTTCTTTAAATAATATCCAAGAATGCAGTTATAGATCGGGGTTGCAATACAGACTACTGAGGCTTATAGGCTGCGTGTTTTTGGCAAGCTGTTTAGTTTTCCTTTGCCTCAATTTCCTTACCCGTAAAATGGATTTAATAGTAAATGTCCAGTTAATAGTTCATTATTGTTGGTAGATTTATAGCTGTAGTAGTGTATGCTTTCTCCAGTAAAATGAATCTTACTATAGTACATATTTCTCAAATAGATTTAAATATATTTCTGATCTTAAATTTTAAGAATGATGGTTTGCCCTTGTGGCTTAAGTGGCTGAGAGGCTTTCATACAGTTCATGTGAAAAGCTCAAGGACCTGGGTTCTTGACCTGGGGCTGGAGTGAAAAACCAAAATAAAGAAGACAAAAAACTTCAGTATAAACACTGTTTTTCACTGAGACACAGACTCCAAATCAGAATATAGAAGAAAATAAATACAACAGAGCACTTAAAATTAGAATCATAGTGTTTGAGCCTTGAGCCTTAAAAATGATGTGCTACAGTGGTCCCCAAATAGTGATTTTTTCAGTCAGTTCTGGTCAGTGAAGAAGTTTTTACTAGTTCATGGTGAAGTGAGAAAAAAAGTAACGGGTCATGACTTTTTAAAACCTAAACTTCCTTCAATTTAAAATAATTTGGGGGAGGAGTTAAACATATTCTGTGTGCCACCTCCCTATCATTCTTTATTTATTTCTTTAAATTTCGTCTGTGATGTCTTAAAATCTGAATCTGACTTTCTCATTTTACAGATAAGGAAACAGGTGAGAGGTTATTTAATTTGTTCTGTGTCTTAAAGCTTAGCAAGCTGCTGAATCAGGACCAACATCCTGTGTATAAGTTGCCTCTCTAGTATTTCTGGTCTTTTGAGAATTGTTTTCATTATAATAGCTTATAAACTTGGAAGAGAATATCTTGTAGTTCTGGTGTGCTAATCACTATTTTGAACAACTAGAAAGCATTTTAAAAGACTTAATGCTCTTGTTTAGCTAAGTGTTAAAGTCTACTGATTAGCCTATATTAGAAAAATCTTAAACATGGCTAAAGGTTTTCATCAGCAGATTAAAATTATCTGTCTGAATTCAGCTACTTAGGCAGCATGTTAACCCATGTTAACAAAGAAGCAAAGATATCAACAGGGTTAGCATTTCCTTTGAGAAGAAGACTATAATGTCATTGTGAGGACAATAATATTCAGGTTTCTATAGTTCTTTATTTATCCACAGAGTGAGTCTGTTTCTGCTGCCTTGTGCTCTCTCTCTCCTCTCTCTCTCCCTCTCTCCCTCTCCTCTTATACACACACACACACACACACACACACACACACACACACACGTGCACGCGCGCACACACAGATTCACAGTTATAGCAATCAGCCTGCAGCCCATCTAGATGTGGCAGAGAAAAAGCTACAAAGGTGACGAGTAAGACATCTGGCCAGTTGTTTTCAGTTCACTTAAACTTTGGAGAATCTGTGACACTCCTGTGAAACCTCCTCTTCAAATGGCATAGCTGTGCCTTGACTGTCCCAGAATACACTTTAAAACACTTAAGACTTAACTTCCTTATCTCCTTTACCTTTGTGAAGACTTGACTGTCCCAGAATATACTTTAAAACATTTACTTAACTCCCTTATCTCCTTTACCTTTGTGAAGACTTGACTGTCCCAGAATATGCTTTAAAACACTAAGACTTAACTCCCTTATCTCCTTTACCTTTGTGAAGCATGTGTGGGCCTCATAAACAAATGAACTTGAAGAGAGAACAGAATGGAAAGTATTTGTCACCCCTAGCATGGAGAAATTAACTCTAGGAGAACTTTTCCACAGCTTCTTGTATTTGGCTTCATATGGCTTCCTTCTTTAGTTATGAATTCTTGCATGTCAAATTTCAGATATATCCATAATGAAATGTTAATAATAAAAATATATTTTGAATTATCTGCTGTGTTTGGAATACCTGTGCCCTTCTCTCTTTACTAGTGCTAATATTTGAGAATTCACTGAAGGATTGCAGAATTTTAATCTTCAATAAATTAATTAGTCTTTTTTGAGTGCTTTGATTTCATTTTTAAGTTATATTTAATATTGAAGAGCAGAGGGAGCTTTTTTTAAATTATATTTGTAAAATTTCCATTTATTATAACATTATCTCATGGACAGTGGTATTTTTAAATATTTTCAAGCAATCTTCGTGACCTTTAAACTGCTCGAGAATATATAAATATTGCCCCAAACTTTTAAATTTCATAAGAGTATTAACATATTACTAACTAGTTCAGTTCAGATTCATTCTCAATTAAGTTTATAATCCTTGAAGCCAGGAAATAATCTGCTCTTTTCTATCCTCAATTAAAAAAAAAAAAACTTTACATGTAAGTTTTTACCAGTTCTATTGAGATATAATTGACTTATAATATTGTGTAAGTTTAAGGTATACAATGTGATGATTTGATAAATGCATATTGTGAATTGTTATAGCAATAGATTTAGTGAATACATCTTTCACCTCATATCAGTTTTTAAATGATACAGTTTCACATTATGATGGCTAGTTCATGTTATAAATTGTGATGACTTACTTGGCCATTTTGTAAGAAATGCTTTAAGGCTACATTGTTAATTGATTTTTAACACTATGACGTAATGGGAAGCAACATTAGCAAAGAATCAACCTATTAAATTGGCTCCTTGGTGCACCCTGGTGGAGCCTGGTTAGGTCTTTCACCTCTGAAGGGGCAAATCACATACCTGTGGGTTCAAGTCCCAGCCCCCGGGGCAGGTAACCATTGTGAACAACCAAATAAAAATAAAATAAAGATGCTTCTTCTTCCTCTCTATTCCTGCCTAATTGCCTACTCACCTTCATTACTGCCTATACCTTTCCTTTAAAAAAAATGGATTTCTTTAGCAAATATGGAGATAAGGTCTTGTGACAAAAATAGGTATAGTTGCAAAATTCTCCTTTTAGCACAAAGAGATTCCTATGGAAATACCACTGTTGGTTAGAGATTGTGTTTAAACCTGCACTCATGGTTAGGAGCCTGTAGTTGTATTACTTTATGATAATAAATAGATAAGTGACAGGAGATAGATGTGTGCCCTATAGATAGAGCATATATAGTCCTCACTTGAACAAAACACATATATTGTAATTATAAGTTGACTTGAAACTCAGCTCTGTAACCCAGCTAGTTTTGATTAACTATCTTAAAATCATAACCATGTCCCAATAGAAAAAAAAAAAAAAAAACTACCCAGTAACTAGAAGAATTTACAGACAAAAGTAAAATCTGCACAGCATTGTGATATGCCATCTAATTAAACAAGGAACCCATAGCAATTATTCTTCAGCAGCAGCTATAAAACATCGAAACTGGCATTATGCTATCTGTTCCCCTTCTGCTCTTCATATCTCTCTCTAAACATGTAACTCCCAGAACTTAGTTTTTTCCCCTTTTTCATTTTTATGGTGTCTAATAAAGGTGGATTGTAGCATCATGCTTTGTCAGTAAGTGCCACGTCTAGCATGAATTAGCCTCAAGGTTCCTTAAATGTAAGCATTGCATTAAATTACATACAGCCAGGCGTGCCCTGGTGGAGTGGTATTTGGACGCAATCCACATAGTTCCAAAGGTTCCAGGTTTCTATCTTGGGGCTGGGGAGGACAACCCAGATGAACTAAATAAAAATAAAATAAAATGTTGCTTCCTCCTCTCTCTTCCTGCCTACTTGCCTACTCACCTTCATTCCTGCCTGCACTTTTCCTTTAAAAAAAAAACAACAACTATATACAACCAATTCCTGACTTTAGAAAGCTACATATTTACAAATCACATATGTTCCAATAATTTAAAATGAATAGATACATAATTATACACAGTGTATGTGAAGTGTGTAGGCAGTAACATTAACTCCTAGATCTCATTTCAACACATATGGACAGGATCCCAATTATACTATTCTATGACCTAGAAAAAACATCCCGCTATGCATGCTGGGATTTTAAGGCATGTGGGAGGGGACTCACACTAGAACTTGAGAGCATCTTCAGCATGGCAGCAGATATGCTTTCTCTACTGGGAAAAGCTGGAAAGAGACTGGCAGGATGGCGACTTCAGGAGTTAATATCTATCCAGGTGATGAAGAAAACAGGTTTTAGTTAATCTTGTTTGAGACGCATCCAAAGATCAGTCATAGTTTTGAGACGCTTCTAGTTAGAATAGGTAGGCACAAGTGCAGTGTGTTTGTGTGGGGTATCTACACCCTTGGTTTTGGCTTTGTTTTGCTTTTTTTTCAGCTTTCGGATGTATTTATTATAATTACTGCATACCAGGTTTAACATTTGATTGTACAAGCTATTTCATATTGATTGTATTAGTCTACCAATTTAAGTCAGATGAGATTTACAAAGAGCAGATGGGATCTATATTTCAGGTGATTATTCATCTTGCAAAAAATTCTGCTAGCTACTCTTAATGTCTTTTATTTTCGTAAATATCAAAATTAAAAGTTGTAACATGAAGTAGAAGGTTAATCATGTTATAATATAGCTTCCATAAAGTTTGATGTCATTAACCCAATACAACCTTTCTTTTTAAAACATAGTATTTGAGCTTTCTCCTTTATGCTTTCAAGTTCAGTTGAAACTTTTTTAATAGTGTGTGAAAGAAAGCAGGACTTTTTGAAAAAGCACTCCACCCCTTTACAAGGGTTGTGGTGATGCAACACCTGTGTAGATGCAGCAGGTTTTCTTATCTGTTTAATCTCTTGGGACTTTTATAAATTTTTTCTGATTGGATTATTTATTGGACCTTTCTCATCCTTTCCAGAAGATAAATTCTCTGTTTATTTGATATTAAATCACCCTTGAATGATGTAGGACTTGACAATGTGATTTCATAAGGTAGCACTAACAGTTAGTCATTGATTTCCAAATTGATATTTTTTTATATTTTTATAAAGTCATGTCAAGGGCAGCTGAACTTAATTTGTTATTACTACATGTTTCAACTTGGCAGATGTGTGGATTCTGGCTTGGTTTAGAGCACTTTATAAAGCTTTTGAAAAATTTGTCTTGACACTGGCTTCAGTTTATTAGTTTTTCTTTTTCATTCTTAAATTGATGTTGTGTCACATGCTTGTGGGGGGAGATGATTTCTTTTAAACTCAGGCTTTAATCAATGTGTAGTGTTTCTTTTCTTTGTGTACTAGAGCTTAATGTATCACTAATGCTTATTGTGTTTAATCTAACTATCTCAGAGCATTTGAAGTAACTGGAATGAAATGCTTATCATTAAATTTGATCTCAAAATGAAAAATAAAATCACATCTGATTTTCCAATAAAACTTTTAGGGTGTACTAGATACCCAAGGGACTTTTATCTATTAAAAAAAATACCTTAGGATACAGGATGGATAAGTGCTCAAAATTGTTGAAGGATTTCTTTATCTAGTTTGCCACTCTCAGCTATTTAGATTAGATCAGTACAACTTCCCTGATGTCTAAAAGACAATGGAAGCTTTTGTAAGCTGAACTGTCATAAAGCAAAGAAGCAATTGCCATTCATTTATATGGAAATACTTTTGAGCATTCCAGATCCGCAAAGTAACCTACCCAGTCATACCAAATAGTACATAAAACCTAAAATTACACTAGCATATAGTAAAACAGGAATGATATGATAAATACACAGTTTGTATAAAGTAGTTCCTGGGGAAAGAGCTTGGCAGGCCCCCTCTTGCTGTTCAGGATGCATGTTCCCTCTGTAATAACTGCTCCAAAACAATTGCTGCACACTATATTGACTTTCCATCTTTTGTTGTAAAAGCGGAAATCTGCTTTGGATTTCTTTGGGTTGGCAAAAACATGTACTAATATAGATCTTTCATAAAAGTAAAGTGGTATAACGCAGACTTTCAAAAGTGGGGAATACCTGTATCCTGTATGACGAGGGTCATAGAAAAGTCTGGACTTCTGGACTTAAACATCAGATAGACCTGGCTTGAAACCCTTACTCAGCTGTGCTACTTTAGGAAAATTGTTTAATCTCTCTGAGACATTATATCATCAATTACATGAGGTCATGTAGCTAAAGGATGGAGCATAATGCCTAGCCCACAGTAAATGTTCGATAAGTGGTTATTAATCTGTTTCCCCTATAAAGTGCAAACTTCTACAAGAATCATCAATGGTTTCAGGATTGTAGATGCTAGCCTGCCCTTTTCTGACTGACATACAAATGCACTACTTGATCTTATGGATTTGCAACGCAGAGTTCATGTCCTACAGTTGGTGGGGCAGTAATATCATTCTTTATACATGGAAGGACTGCATACCTTGGTGAAAAGCATGTGTGAAAAAACACATAGTGCACATTTTGTCACTGTCTTGTTTTCATAACATCGATCTTTTCCCTTTGTGCAACTGGTATTCTTTCCAGTTTGATGTTTTCTATTAAGCAACTAAAAACACGTTCAGATTTATTTTAATTACCAGGAATTTTACGAGCATGCCATTTCCTAGAGTGTTGGCATGCACAAGTATTTTTTTTTTTTTTACAAAGATGACTAAGGTGATTTGCCTTCAGTCAATATTGCATTTATAGTTTCTATGTGTTGTAATTTCAGTCACTAAATGTATTGAACAGCTACAAAAGGTACTTGTTGTAGAAGTTTCAGCAGTTAACAGTAAATTCTCATGGAGGTTACATTCTAATGGAGACACAGACAATAAACATGAAAAGTAAAGTGTACAATGCATTAGTAATAAATGCTAGGAGCAAGAGTGAGAAGGGTAATGGAAGTTTTGGGATTCAGTTTTAGAAAATGACTAGAGAAGGTCTCAGAAGAAGGTGATATTTGAGTATAGACAAAGGAAGTGAGGGAATTGGCTATGTAGATATATTGGAAGAAAATCTTAGTTACAGAAAACAGGAACAAAGTCCATGAGAAGTTTAATGTTTCGTGTGTTTTCAAAGCTTCAAGGAGCAAGTAATAGAATGAACCAGAGGAAAGCGTAGTATAGGAGATGCAGTGAGAATGAACCAGAGGAAAGCGTAGTATAGGAGTTGCAGTGAGAATGAACCAGAGGAAAGCGTAGTATAGGAGATGCAGTGAGAATGAGCCAGGGGAAAGATCTTGTAGTGCCACAGGGCATAGTAAAGACTAACTTTTCTTGAGTCTTATATGGAGAGGCTGAAAGGTTTTGAGCAGAGGAGTATCATGATCTAATTTATATTTTGCTATATTTTATTTTATTTTATTTTTTAAAGGAAAGGTGCAGGCAGGAATGAAGGTGGGTAGGAAGGCAGGAAGCAAGAGGAGGAAGAAGCATTTTTTACTTTTATTTTCATTTAGTTGTTCACACTGGTTGTTTTCCCCTGGGACCCAGGACTCAAACCCAGGGGGGTGTGGCCTGAGTCCTTCAGAGGAGATTGACCTGATCACAGCTCCACCAGGGCGCCCCTAACTTATATTTTAATTGAAGTAAGTTACTTTGCTGCTGAATTTAGGATTTCTTAGAAAAGTAGTAGCAGAGAGATCAGGTAGGCCATTGCATTTATCCAGGTAAGAGTTGATAGTGAGTTGAATGAGGACGGTGGAGGTGGTGAGAAGTAGTTGAATCAGATGTCTATCTTGTAAATGTATCTGGTAGGAAACTGATGAATTGTGTCTGGAATGTGTGAGGAAGAGAGCAGTGAAAGAATGAAACTAAGGTTTTTGGTCAAAGCAACTGGAATTCATGGAGGTGGACAAGACTGGGTGGAATACGTTTGTAGAAGGATAACCTGTGGCTCAGTTTTGAGTATACTAGTTTGAGGTACTTACTTGATAATATAAATGGATTTGTGAGGAAACAGCTGAATGTACAAATCGGGTATTTAAGGGAGACCTCCAGACTAGGGGGGGAAATGCAGAAATCATCACCATAAATGAGCTATTTAAAGCTGTGAGATTAAATGAAATCACCATGTGAGTAAGTGTAGTTAAAGATGAGAAAGAGGTTCAAGTACTGAGCATTATAGCATTCAGAGGGCTGGGAGATGAGAAAGTGATGGCAAAGAAGACCAAGAAGGAACGACCAGAGAAGTAGGAAAAACCTAAACTGTGGTTCTCCTGGAAGCAATATGAAGTTTCAAGTGGGAAAAGAGGGATCCACTCTGTTAACTCTGTTAAATGTGCGGGCGAGTCTCAGAATTGAGCTTTAATTGATCTGGGGATCTGACAACATGGAAGTCGTTGGTGACCTTGAGCAGAGTAATTTTGCAGAATGTTAGGAGATAAAAGCCTGAATATAGCGGGTTTAAGAGAAAATAGGAGGAGAGAACTGGGAGACAGAGAACATAGAAAGCTATTTTAGGGAGTCCTAAAGAGAAGAAATGGGGCTGTAACTGGAGAAGGTATAAGAGAAGGAATGGTTGTTAAGATGAAAAAACACAATAGCCTGTCATGTTGTTGAGGGGAACATATTAGAACAGGGAAAATTAACAAGACAGGAGAGAGCGGGAAGAATTGGTGCAGTACCACCCGGCTCTTCTTGTATGGATAGATGAGACTGTAGTGCGTGAGTGAAGGAGCTGGCTGTAGCTGGGAGCATCAATCACCCATCCACAGTCACAGGAGAGAAAAGAGCACCTGGTCACCGATGTGAGTAGTTGGGTAGATACAGTGATGGGAGTCTGTGAAAGATCTTTTCAGATCGTTTCAGTTTTCTCTGCAAAATAGTTTGACAGGTCAGCTGTTGAGACTTAGGACAGAGGAGAGGAGTGTTCGCTGTTTGAAGAGGGAGAACAGCATGAAGCCCAGGGGAGCAGACCAGGGAATGGACTTGTGCAATCACTGCAGTTTCTGTACAGCTTCAAGGGCCCACCTGAGGGTATAATCACAGATTTAAAAGGAGACATTCACTGCACTCATGTTTTCCTCCAATCAACTTCAGTTGCCTGGGTAAAGGTGCAGATTAGGTAGAGAATTGGATTTAACCAGATTGTAGTTTAGCAGAGTAAGTACAGCAAAGTGAGAAAGATGTAAGAGATTTGAGAGTGTATCCCAGGGACTGTCTGTTACTGGCCTTGGAATTTAAGCTGAGTAAGAAGGATTCACCCAATAGTATCATGAAGTAGATAGCACAGTAGTATTCCCATTTTACACACGCGCCACTGAGCTTTTAAGTGAGAAGTCAGATTACTTATTCAAAGGCACACTTCACAGCAGATACTGATATTAAAGCCCAGATTTTCTAAGTTAATTTAGCCCATTCACCACTCAGAATAGGAGACTTTTTCCTCTTTAGAGAACAATTCACTTTCCCTTAATAGGAGGGTCTTTACTCTTGACTTGCAGATCAGCATATGCATGTGTCTCATATATTATAGCTCCACTCTAGTTAAATTGATTTTGAAAGAATTCAATTTTCCCACTGACTCAGGTCATGGAAGTAGAGCAGCCCTTTGCAGAGAAAGCATGAAAGCATCTGCTATACTACTTGCTATTTTTCAAATACAGCCTGTACCATTCTACCCCCATCCATTTAATTTGCTCACCTGCTTGTTCTCTCTAATAGAACTGTCTTCATTTCTCTGTCTTTGTCATCAACTTTTTCAAATACCCATCCTTCACGCCTGCCTCAAATACTATTTTGTTGTGCAACTTTTCAGGTCAGTTTTACTTTTTCCCTCATCTTTCTTCCCCCAAAACTGGATATAACTTTCTCCCTCTGAGATTTATCATATTCTGCCTTACCTGTTTGTGTGCTGATCTCTCTGCTCTGTATCATCTCTATGAACATATGTACATGCCTACATACATGTACAGGATTGAGGGCAGGTTTTTATTCATCATATTAAATCCTCAAAACTTACACATGGTAGGTGTTCAGGTGTTTTTTGGGGGAACTGTATCAGCAGATGTGAGTGTAACCCTGGAAAGCTTTTAACAAAGAAGGATTTTAAGATGAGAGCCATAATTAGGTAGGAGCTGACCAGGGTGTTTGAATGAGCACCAGATTGAGGGCAGGCTCTGGCCACAATTTGTACTCTGTTACTTACTTTCTTCTCTGTGAGATCAGGGGTCAGGCAATAATATCAGTAATTCAAATATTTAGCTGAACCCGAGTTTCCAAGTTACCCTTCAAGGGTTGCCACAGCCTCTCCCATCAAAGCACCTCTGCCTTTTGCTTTCATCTGTACTTGTGTTTTCATGTCCATACAAGATTTTATTCAAATGGGTGACCCATGTCCCTGTCACTAGCACCAGAAAGAATTTGAAAACCTCTGCACTAAATGGTCTCTCTGATCTCTCCTTACCTGAATGTTCTCTGAGGCATGCCTGCTGTGTTTGTGTGTGTTTATGTGTATGTGTCTCTTTACTACTATGAGAATTAAACAGAACACATATCCCACTTCCAAGGCTTAAAGCAAATATGCATAAAAGATTGCATATATCTAGCATTCTGAATAACTAAAAACATATAATACAGTTTCAATCCAACTAACATATACCCTTCAAAAACTATCTTCTACTTCTTTATATATCTTCAGCCCCATGTCAGACAATTTCTCACATGAGGGATGAGGTAGTACTCACCCCGTGGGGCATTTATCAATTTGAAGACTTTGTCTTCTAGTATTGTCCCTGAAAATTTTATATATTAAAGTAAGTATTATTTGACTTTGAAGTGATTTCCTTTGGCATTCCTTTATGATAGTAGTAAGGAATTAGTTTTTAAAATGATGTGTTTAAGTAGGCTATCACCTTTGACTATCCTTTAAGACTTATGGACTATTACAAAATATTTGCTATAACAGAGAGCTGTTGGGTTTGATAGGATTGAGAACCACTGGTCTGTGCTCTATATTTAGGTGTTTAGATGTTTGGAAATGATGGCAATATATAATCATGATTCAGAATCAATGGAAGACATTTCAAGTGATGTAGGAAATTAGAAAAAGCGATTATTGTGGATTTGGATAGTCATAAAAATGTCTAATGGAGGAGGGGAATGTTAGAGGGGAATTTAGGTTAGTGAGGACCAGGCAGTATGATAGACACTTGATCTATCTTACTTGAAGAAATGAAGGACCGAGCTTGTCAGAGAGATTGAGAAAGTGATTTCTAGGTAGGGCACATCAGATAATGTACAGCTGGAAACCTCCAGGCCAGAAATTCTTAGTTTAGGGTTGGTATCATCATTTGAGGCTCGTGGATGGATTTTAGGGATAGGGACTGAAACCCAGGTCTTCAGTTGTATTTTCTTGCTCATTTCACCACACTCATTAAAGGACATCAACAAAAGTAGAGGCAGGATTAAGCTACCGTTTTGTAATAGCTGGTATAAAAACAACTAAGTTGGGGTCAATTGGATTAAATCGTCAGTATATTTCCACAAGAGTTGCAGAAAGATGGAATTCAAGTTCCCTCTTCAAAGTGAACTACTATTTAAAAAATTTTTTTAATCGGACTTTGCTGCCACTTACCAAAATAGCTTTCTTAGCTGAAGGCAAGCTTGCTGAGAGAGATTTATTATCTCTGAGGCCATTTCTGCACTTTCTGTCTAGTTGGCATTGTGTTTCTGATCTGCAATGGCCCCCCGTTTTCTGCCTAATCAAATCGAGTTTACTCTTCCTAGTTTTTCAGATGGTGTACTATTGTCATTGCTCCAGTCAGGCTAGTGTCATTGTTCTAGCGACTTTCTATTCTACTGAAGTCCTTTCATTCCTACCTCTGTATCTTTCCTCCTGTGCTTCCCCCCTGTGCTTCCCCTGCCTGGAATACCCCTCACTCATTGGCCTATATTTTCAGATCCAAATACATCTCCATAAAGCCCTCCCCTAGCCTAGGCACTCTTGGCCATTCTGCCCTTCACCTGAACACCTGT